>LPNX011042475.1:27287-142474 GCA_001517045.1 Pseudotsuga menziesii | reverse complement strand
CCCCCCCCCCCCCGGGCCACCCAGAGGAATATCTTGAGAATATTGGGATTTTCGAGAGGGGATTTTCCATCTAAGTACCTTGGCATTCCCCTCAGGTTGGGTAGGCCAAAAAAAGAAGCCTGGCAGGAACTATTGGATAGGTTAAAATAGAGACTATCAAGCTGGGTTCTCTGCCCCTTAAATTTCCCCAGTAGGCTGATATTGGTCAAATCCATTTTACAAGTGATGCCGACTTACATATTTTCGATCTTAGTAGCTCCTAAATCCATCCTCAAGGAAATTAGATGTATCGAATGTAATTTTATCTAGGGGGGTCATGGGGAGAAGCCTAAATTCTCTCTTGTGAGTTGGGAGGATGTTTGCAAGCCAAAGGAGCAGGGAGGCTTAGGCCTTAGGGATCCTGAAGTGATGTCAGATATCCTTGGTGCCAAGGTGTGGTAGCGCTGGGTTAACCATTAAATGGAACCTTGGGTGAAACTTTGGAACATAAAATATGCTCGGTATAGACCTAGACATCTTCTGATCCTTTACAACGAGGCTCCTAGTGGGTCACCCATATGGTCGAAAACCCTAGCTGGTAAATCGATTATACAAGAGCATAGTTTCTGGGATATCAGGAATGGTAGCAAGGTGAAGTTCTGGGAAGAATCTTGGAACAAGTTTCCCATCCTTGGCAAGGATCTGAGGTGGACCCTCATCATGTAGTAAGAGCTCGAGTAGGGAAAGATTTAGGTAAACCAAGCCTGGAGGCTAGGAACTCACATGGAACAACATCAGTGGAAATTCTTAGAGAAACCTGAACATACTAGTGAGGAGGACTAGGAGGCCTTCTAGGAAGAGCTAAACAAACACTTTATCAAAGTTCAAGACAGCCCTGATATTTTAAGATGGGGATACTCGACTAGAGGATCCTTTAGCATCAAGGAGGCCTACAGTATCAGAATTTTGAGGAATGCTATGAATGATGATATTTGGAAAAAAAATTGGACAGCCAACTTGTGGCCCAAGGTTGTCCTTTTTATTTAGCTAGTCGTCATGGGAAGGATTCTCATAAGTGATAATTTGCACAAACAGGGAATTTACAGGCCATCCCAATGTTGTCTATGCTATCAAGCATAGGAATCGATGAATCATCTTTTGGATAGCTACCCTTTTGTGGCAGTAGTGTGGGATAAGGGTGCGATACAGTTTCGAAGAAGTGATAGAAAATGGGGTCAACCATCTCAGAACCTGAGAGAGTGGTACCCAAGTGCCTACAAAAATCCCATCATCAGAACACTCTGGGATGCCTTCCCATGTATGGTCATGTGGTGCATATGGAAGGAGCATAATGCTCAGATATTTCGAGACCAATGCAAAGATATGGAGATGGTCTAGGCCATGGTTCAAGACAAACTGTTATCGTCCATTTGGTGCATGCAGTTGCACGAGAAGGATAAGATCTTCCCACGGGAGGAAGCCCAGATAACTGAGAAATGGGGGCTGAATAGATCTATGATGGTTGCTCTGGACCATCAGAACAAATTGTGTCAACCCTCCAGCCCAATGACATGGTCTGTCCCTCCTCTCTATGTTTTCAAGTTAAACTTCGATGGCACATCTAGAGGCAATCCGGGTCTGGCAGGATTTGGTGTTCTTTGTCATGATCATGAGGGAAGGATCAGGATGGTTTTCATGGGAGCTATAGGGTAGGACACTAGAAACTCAGCGGATTTGGAAGGCCTCATCTGTGGCTTAGAAGTGTTAATCAAGAGGGGTTTTTTTCGGTGATAATCGAAGGAAATTCAACACCCTCATCTAGATGGAAAAATGCTTGCTGAATGGGAAATCATCTGAAAATATCTCCCCCAGCTGGCACCTAGCATACAGGATGGAGAGGCTTCGAGACCTCCTCCTTGTGCACCCCACAATTTCTTTTCGCCGTGTCAGAAGGGAGGCCAACAAAGCTGGTGACAGGTTGGTGAATGCTGGCGTGGAGTGCGAAATTGGATTTCAATGTGATAAGCTGGAAGGTTTTAGTGAGGAGGAATGGCCCCAACAGTGTTGTCACCTGGTTGCTAGGGATATTATCGGGGAAGTACATATGGTCGATCAGGGAAACAAGAGGACAGATGGAGGTAGGAGGCATGAGCATTCCTACACACGACCAAGCTAATGCTGTGTGGGTCCACTGATTTAAATTCCTGTCAGGTCCAGTGATTGTACTGCTCCATTATGTCAACTCATGCCTCCGGTTTTGCCACGCTTGGAACTGGGCAAAGGGAACATCGACTGGAAGAGGTCCATTATCACCACAGGACGGAGGCTCTCATTCTCATGATGGGCATGACGCAGGATAAGGTTAGGGATGGGAACATTCCCACAAGCGCTCCTCTATTTTATTTCAAAGATTTTGATATCCGCTGTGAGGAGTTATGTTATAGAGAGGGTAGGCTTGAGTATCCGTCTTTCACCCTTCACTGTGCCTTGGTGTTTGGTTTTGTGGGAGCACCTCTACTTCACTTCCTATCGCCCTTCCTATTTTCGGAGTCTCTCTCGATGGCTCCCCAACAGTAATTCAGAAGGGATGGTGGTTTTGGGGAGGTGTCTGGCTTATCTACTATCAAAGAGAAATCCCTCAAGCATCAGACATGACAAACCACCCAAGCTCAGCTCCAGGCTCAAGAGGAGGCTGATATCTACAAGGAGAAGGTTTTTCTCAGTATCCATCTAGATATTGAAAGGGTGGTTGAGGGGATATGGTCCAAGGTGAAAGCCATGCCATGGGAGAGTCTTCACGTAGAGGTGGCAGAATGGGTCCTGGACCCTAGCAACACCACTAGTTGATCTTCAGCATATGATCATATGATAATGATTTATTGGGTAACAGTTCATCTGATGAGGCACTCCACGGCGGTGCAGGAAGCCAAGAGAGACGGCGATTCAGAACCAGTGACCTTTTGGAAGGAGCATAATTTTGAATGCCACACAATGCACCAGAAGCTCAATGTCCTCGCGGCCCAATTAGGATTCCTGTTTCACCCTGTTAATCATCGAGCCATGGAAACTACTAGACCTTGGGAGAGGGGCATCAAAAGTGGTATGGTGGAAGAAGGACGACTTGTGGATTCTTCAAACATGACTCGCCTCATGCAAACGATGTTGACACTCATGACTGGCTCCCAGCAATCAGCTGTTGTGATCCCCTCGGTTGCAGTTCCTCGTTGGAGCTCCTCTCCTGCCGGTCGGATATGATTGCCCTCCTCAATCTTTATTTCTACCAGGTTACCTTCTGTGTCTCTGTTTTTTCAGCATTATATAGCTTAGGTAATCGTGGTCCTTTTGTTAATGGGAACCATGCAGTCAATAGGGATCCTCGTGGAGACAGGACCTTTAATATGTCAATTTTGATGTGGGTGGGGAAGCAATGTAACTGTAGCAGAAATTATGGTAGGAATGGTTGTAAAATGGGGAGCAGAAGGCTTTGGAAAAACTCTGTATTTTTTTGGCAAAACAGACTAGGTCAAGTCTCGGACTAGGTTTCGCTGGACTGGACTAAGGACTCCATGTCTTTGGGATGGTTTTAGATGTATTTCGCTATGTAATTTGGTTGGACTGGACTAAGGACTCCATGTCTTTGGGATGGTTTTAGATGTATTTCGCTATGTAATTTGGTGTCTGTATAGTAATACAAGTTTAATTTACAAAAAAAAAAAACACAAACTCTAAATTTTATTTATAATTTTATTTTCATTTTTTTTTACCATGTAGGTATGCATTTAATATTAATTTTATTTCACTTTAATGTTAATATTTAATTTTAATTTTATTCTTTATTTACATGTAAATGCATGTTTATAATTGTTAATATTTAATTTTATGTTTCTTGTTTATTTATATGTAAATGCATGTTTATAATTTTTAACTATGAGTGAACTCTAATTTTTAACTTTCACTTCAAATATCAACTCTAACTTTTAGTTTTAATTTGAGCTTAACTTTAATTTAATTTACTATGTGTATGTATACATTTAACAATAATTTTGACTTACATCAAATTAACATCTAATTTTAATTTACTTTACACATGCATTTATTATTAATACTTACTCAAACTTTAATTGTTATTTGTTAATTTTATTTTTCACCTCAATTCCAAGTAATTCTTCTAAATTAAAAATTAATTTTAATTCACTTTAACTTACCCTATAACTTTAATTTTCATTTTCGTTATCACTCCAAACATTAACTTTAACTCATATCTAAGTTCCACATTTAACTTTAAAACTTTAATTTTCACTCCAATTCTAACTTTTTCTCTAGCCCCAACCTTATTAACCTTAAACTTTAACTTTAAATTTAACATTTTAAGTCAACTTTTATATTTACTTATTCTATGTATGTGTATTAATTTTTAAATGTGTATTTGGGTGTTTGTGTTTATATGTGTATTTGTTTTTGTGTGTTTGTATGTTATAATATTACAAACACATCACATATACTAGTTCTTAAAGGTTTGTGTAACATATTACAATCTACATTTCACTATTCCTTCAACACAAACTTTAACTCTAGTTTATAATTTCAATTTCATTTTTATTTCACTTCAAGTTTAACAGTTAATTTTTATTTTTTACTTGTATATGTATGCATTTAGTTTTAAGATTAATTTTCAGTTTTTTTTAACTTCGACGATATTATAATATACATTTCACTATTACTCAACACAAACTCTAATTAACTTAGAAGTCAACAATATTATAATATACATTTCACTATTACTCCAACATAAACTATAAATTTTGTTGTTAATTTTAATTTTTTTAAACTTAACTTAGACTTCAACAATATTATAATATACATTTTACTATTACTTCAACACAAAACTTCTTCTTTTTTAAAGTTAATTTTCACTTTTTTTTTTCACTTAACTTAAACTTTTACAATATTATAATATACATTTCACTCTTATTGCAATACAAACTCTAACTTTGGTTTATAATTTCAATTTCATTTTTATTTACCATATAGGTATGCATTTAATATTAATTTTATTTCACTTTTAATATTTAATTTTAATTTTATTCTTTATTTACTTATAAATGTATGTTTATAATTTTTAACTTTCACTCAACTATAATTTTTAACTCACTTCAAATATCAACTCTAACTTTTAGTCTTAATTTGAGGTTAGCTTTAATTTAATTTACTATATGTATGTATACATTTAACAATAATTTTGACTTACATCAAATTAACCTCTAATTTTAATTTACTTTACAAGTGCATTTAATATTAATGCTCACTCAAACTTTAATTGTTAATCGTTAATTTTATTTTTCACCTCAATTCCAAGTAATTCTTCTCAATTAAAAAATTAATTTTTATTCACTTTAACTTACCTCTAACTTTAATTTTTCATTTTCATTTTCATTTTCACTCCGAACATCAACTTTAACTCATATCTGACCTCCACATTTAACTTTAAAACTTTAATTTTCACTCCAATTCTAACTTTTTCTCTAGCCCCAACCTTATTGACCTTAAACTTAAACAAGGGCATCCACAAGAAGCTGCTACCCAATTATGATGCAATGGGAGCATGCAAGTGGGTTAAATCAACAACGCGTATGCACCGTGTAGATGCATGCATGCGCTTCCGCTTCGAACTGACAAACCTCCACGCCAGATTGCCAGCATGGGCAATAAGAGCGTGCATGACATGCATTTCGACGTGCACACACATTTGGAAATGCGCACATTTGTACGCGCATGTGTATTTGGACACATGCATGTGTTGGGCATTATTGACCTTAAAATTAAACTTTAAGGGCACCTGCAAGAAGCTGTAGATGAATTATGATGCAATGGGAGTGCGCAAGCAGTCTAAATCAACAACACACATGCACCGCGTAGATGCACGCATGCGCTTCCGCTTTGGACTGACAAACCTCCATGCTGGATTGTCAGCGTGGGAAATAAGAGTGTACACAATGCGCATTTGGATGCATGCATGCATTTGGACACACGTGCGCATTTGGATGCACAAATGCATTTGGACATGTGCACGTGTTGGGCGCGATAGCAAATAGGGACATGTGTGTGTCCTTGTGTAATAAAAATAATAGTGCGTATTATTTTTTGCAACTTGTGAGGGCGCAAGGAGGAGCCAACGACCGCAAGGAGATCAATTCGACCCCCAAGGAGCCCAACCAACTTGTGAAAATCTCCTAAAATGACGCTGGAGTAAGGTAAATAGAGTAGGAATGCAATTTTTTTTCTATTTCATTGTTTTTATTGTCTTTAAAATAAAATACAAAATTGAAAAGAAATTGAAAATCAATTGAAATGGGAAAAATTTGATACTGCAGGTACAAATTACCTAACCACAATGACCAATACCAATGAACCATCCAAAGAAAGGAATGAAACAAACCAAATAGAGGACCCAAACCCCAAATTAAATGAAGAAAAACATGAATTAAGTGAAGAAGAAAACCCTGAAGATGAATTACATGGGGATTTAAACCAATTAAGAATTTTGAGTGATGAATTGAAGAACACAAGGGAACCCTCTCGGGTTTACCTTGCCACATCAATACAAAACATTATAGAATATATCAACATTGCCCATAGTGAGATAACCAGTTTGAGTGAATACAGGGCTTGAATGAGATAGCATTATAACACTGGTATATCCAAAGAGGATATAAAAAACCTGAATATCACAAAATCCCAATTGTGGAGCAAATTTATAGATCCTAGAACAGGACAACCTCTAGATGTGAGGAAGAGGTGATTTTGCATGGACTGGTGTAATTACCAGCGATGGAAATAAAACTGGAGGAAGAGATGGTTCATGGTATTCGACAAGCCTCCATGCAACAATGTCGAGGTCCCATGGTATTTTCTCAGGAAACTATGGGATGAGTTTTTGTTAGGGTTCCATGTGAACTACTTTGATGTCACTGAGTTCTAGGGTGTCAGTTTTGGCTCAGCCCAAGATCGACCTCACGCCCACCGAAACCCACTCAGAGGACCTGCTACACCTAGGTGAGAACCAAACCCTTATCCTCAACCCCTTAGGTTAGGTAGTGGGATAGACAAGATCCATGAGTACATCATACGTGCCACATGGTGCCTTCTCATGCATACCGCATTTGTGGATATGTCCTCACAGAGCGAGCAGGACCCCCACTGAGAGACACACTTTTGCACGGTCTACTAGTGGTGGGAGAGGGAGAGCAGATACAGGTGGTATCTAGATAGATCCATCTAGCTCGATGAGAATAGTGCTAGATAATTTTTCTCGTTGTGGGCAACCATGCCAGGTTCCCAAGCAGGAGCATGGCATGGAGAGCTACCTACACCAGGTTAGTCATTGTTTTATTTAATATCATAATTTCTAATAAATTTAACTTAGAATCAGATGTTGATGACTTTATTTTTTTAATGTATAGCTATTCATTGCCGAGTCTTCAACACGCGGGTGGGAGGACGTTAGTTCCTTCAACCTAAATGGAGCCATGGCAGCTGCATAGGACATCACGGCACCATACACAGAGGTAGTTTTCTTTTAGTAATTAAATTTAATGTTAGTAGTAATTGGATGTCAATTGTCCCATATTTAGTTAATATTTACTAATTGAATCTAAATATTTTTGTGCAAATGAACAGGTGTTCGCAGGATTGAGTGACCAACTATCCCCACCAGGGATCAGCGGATCCCCTCGTGAGCAGGTACCTTGTAATAAAGTATAAGTTTAATTTTAGTTTTGATGGATTAGATTCATATAGTTATATTTTTTATGTACTAATACATGATGCCATGAATATGTATGCAGGTCCCACCACATAGGCACATTGGTGTCACTATCTCTCCACCAACTGCCTTTCTCCCACCATATATGCCAGGTGTAGCCCCTAGAATACATGTCCCTTTCCCTACATCCCTTCCCACCCTATTCCATCCATTCCTTTCCTCCCACCCACCACCACACTTCCATCCAGCTCCCCCGTCGCACCCCACCCATCAACCCCCTCTCTTGTAGTTTCCCATGTTTCCACCCTCCCCCTCTGACCAAATTACACCATCCATCCACATTCACCCATCCCTCCACCCCATCCCAGACCTCATCCCCCTCCTCCATATTCCCCCACCACCCTCATTTCCTCTTCCAGGGTGCCCCGTTCCATTCTACAGCCAATTGGACTTTATCGTCATACATCACCACTTCACCCACTCCAGTCCATGCCCTCTCCCATCATGCCCCCTAGTGTTGTAGCCAACATTGATGTGGATACATTCTTCACTATGCCATCCACCCTAGCATCATAGCAGGTTGTACATCCCACTGCTCCACCTGCCACCCCTGAGGAGTAGTCTATTGCTCCACTTTCCAAACCCCAAGACCAGCCTGTTGTGTTCACGGTGAGATTAAATAGTTTATGAAAATCTCATTCAATATTAATGAAAATTAACATAGCAGTAAATTGTATGAGTTATATTAGTGTTTAAATGTTGCAGGGTGGCATTGCTGAGAGACTTGAATCACAGAGGAGGGTATCCCTCTCACCACTTAGGGTTTCATCTCAGGTGAGCTATTTAAAATTTAAAAACGTAATTTTGATATTTAAATTGTGTTTTATACTTGTATAATTTCCTGTAGGAGTTGACATTTGATTGTTGTCATTTTAGAGCCCAAGGGGAGGTGGTCGAAGCAGCCAGGAGAACCAAGCTTCCTCTAGCTCAAAGAAGAGGAACATCGATTTTGGAGTTGGACCTAGGAGCTCCAAGGGTGGGCAGGAGGATTGAGAGAGCCTCCTATGTACACTATCCATGATGTGACATTTTGGCATGAGTTGCCATTTTTGTATAGGGCATGAGTTGCCATATTTTGTATATGGCACGAGTTTCCATTTTTTGTATATGATTGGATATTTTTGTATATTAATATATCATTTTGTACTTCTTTACAATAGTAGTTTACAATTGATGTGCTTGCAATACTTATTGTTGACAAAGCAATAAAGTCTTCAATTTCATAATAAAATGCATAAAAAATTTAACACTGTAGGTTAGTTAACAAAAAAATACACAAATGCATAAAAATACAATCTTATTCATTATCCAAATTGCAATAGAAAGAACTTGTCTACCTTTGGTATTTACATATTAATTCTAACCTTTGGCCTTCTACTCCATTTTCTATCCTTGACTAACCCTAGGATTGTGTATCAAACTAGACTATAATACTACCTATTAAGCAACCATAAGACACACCTAAACCATTCTATTCTAGCCTAACCCTTTCTAAAACAATTTCCCTAGACTCCTACATTTCCCTCTCTCTAAAGAAAGGCTTATTCCTTTCATTTCCACACTACTTAGACCCCTACGACTATCCCTATATATCTGACTGTAATGTCCATTTTGGATAGCCCTAGAACATGACTAACTCATCCTAATATTCCCTAACATATTCACTGTAATATCCTATTTAGGGAAGCCCTAATAGCATTCTTACCCACCTATCATATCCTAAGGTCACTTCCTTGCCTTCCTATCTTACCCACTCATTAGCACCTCACCTCAAATTTGTCCATAACCCAATTTAAAGTGGCACAAAGACACCCTAAAGGGACTGTATATAAACAATCATTCCCAGCCATACTTAAACAAATTTGACAGTGGTATATAAACATCCATAACTTAGCAAAATACTAGAAAAGTCCTTGAATTGCTTGCATGTCATTGTGTCATCAAAAGACAAGTGAATATACTTCTTATCATTCCTACTTGACTGGAAATTACATCTTGTACTATCATCATAAATTTTACTTGATTGGAAATTACATCTTAAACTGTCATCAGACATTTTACTTGACTAGAAATTACATCTTGGAGTATCATAAGACATTTTACTTGACTGGAAATTTGATTTGGTTTAACAGTCCCATTGGCTTGGAAACTTGTCACTTATAAAATTGTTTATCATTGATGTTTACTTAAAAATATTGTACCTTTGTCTTGGTTAGCTAAAAAGTGAAATATAGGACTATCATAATGCTAAATGCTTGGCTAGAAATACTTTTATGTCAGTTGCAAGAGAGGCTGACTTTGTACGATATGATGATAATGTCCCATCAACACCACTAACATGCTTCAACCACATGCATAATTGAAATTAAAACATCCCATAATGCTAACATCCCAAAAAAATTGTTCTTCCATGACAAATAAAAAATGAAACAAGTTCATGAATATGTGTCTTCTATAATGATCTATTGAGCACTTGCAATTTTAATGAGCTATTGTACTTGTTGCAATTTTAACGATTTAAGGGTTAGCATGCATAACCCATGGTTTAGAATCCATGATGAAACCCTAACCCTAACTGAAGTTTAAAGGTTAGCATGCATAATCTAGGATTTATAATCAATGAGGAAACCCTGACAAGTATTATCCTATTTAGGGCACCGCTAATAGCCTTCTTACCCACCTATCATAGCCTAAGGTCACTTGCTTGCCTTCCTATCTTACCCAATCACTTCCTATCTTGTCATCCTTATTGATCCTTCCTTTGGTAGCGACATGTTCTCTTTGGGTGTACAATCATGGTTTGAAGGGTCATTTTGGCTGGCAAGTTCCTTTTATTTTAAGGGATTTTCCTTAGTGATCATCTTGATGGCCTACACAAGTGCATGATGACCTATCCAAAGGTCTGCACTTAGGATATCTAACAAAATAAACATCCTTAAATTTTACTTAACAAATTAAACCCAAAATTATCTCAAATTAGAATGCATAACCAATTCTAGAATCCACCCAATCATAAAGATAATATAAGCTAAAATTCAAATCTCCACACTATAATTGTTTTCCTCGTTAGGGTTTATAAACCCTAATCATATTTCATCATAGAAGCACATGGCATTTCAGGCAATTCTAGTTAGGGTTAGCATTTCAAGCAAGTCTAACATGTAACTATTCATCAATTACAATAGTGTTAGCCAGGGTTTAGGATAACAAAGAAATTCAATTCATAACCTAGGGTTTAATTCAATTGTAACAATTTGATAATTTGAGTATTGTTCCTAGCATTTGCACACATTGGTATTTGCATTTGTGAACATATGAAATAGTAATTAGTTCATATTAATCCCAATAAAATTATTTCATGTATGTGCATAGCCTAGGTATAGGGACTTTTGGTTTTTACTTAAATGATACTAACCAATCTAATGATATATACCTAAAGAGGTCATAAAACCCTCGTTCCATCTCATAACTTGTGAACCCTAGTTATAATATGCAATTTATAGTTCATGAAACCCTAGTTGGTTTTCAATTTGTAAGTGTAGCCTAGGGCTATATGGCCATTTGGTTTCTACTTAAATGATACTAACCAGTCTAATTTGATCTTCAAACCTAGAGATTTCATAAAACCCTAGTTTGTAGTTCCATGTCTCAATATGTGAACCCTAGTTTTAGTATGCAGGTTGTTGACTTATATTCTAGTACATCAATAATATAATGCCTCAACATGTGCTTTCTTAGTGATATATAGACAAATTGGGCCATGAAAACCTGAGGGGGAGGGCCATTTTCAACCCAAGTTATAGCATGCAATTGTAGTTCATGAAACCCTAGTTGGTTTATGATGTGTACATGTACATGTGTTTCTACTTCCATCTCATAACCTATAAAGAGTTCACAAAACCCTACCAATTAATATAAAATACCATAACATACTAACATCATACCACTCTAACATGCAATACCATATTGGCATACCATACCATACCCTACAGTTCTAACATCATAGTACATACCCTACAATACCCTATGATACTAACATCATACCATTTACTAACATACCATACCATACCATACTAACATACAACATACCATACCATTTTAGTTCCATCACATAACTTGTAAAGAGGTCATAAAACACTACTTCCATCTCATAACTTCTCAACCCTAGTTAAAGTGTGCAATTGTAGATCATGAAACTATAGCATGCAATTGTAGTTCATGAAACCCTAGTATGCAATTGTAGTTCATGAAACCCTAGTATGAAAGTCTCAATGAGATTGTAGTTCATGAAACCCTAGCATGCAATGGTAGTTCATGAAACCGTAGGTGTGTTTCTCTTTTCCATCTCATAACTTATAAAGAGGTCATAAAACCCTACTTCCAGCTCATAACTTTTCAACACTTGTTATAGCATGCAATTTGTAGTCCATGAAACTATAGCATGCAAATGTAGTTCATGAAACCCTAGTATGCAATTATAGTTAATGAAACCCTAGTATGAAAGTCTCAACGAGATTGTAGTTCATGAAACCCTAGCATGCAATGGTAGTTCATGAAACCGTAGGTGTGTTTCTCTTTTCCATCTCATAACTTGTAAAGAGCTCATAAATCCATATTTCTAGCTCAGAACTTCTCAAACCTAGTTAAAGCATGAAATTGTAGTTCATGAAACCCTAGTATGAAAGTCTCAACGAGATTGTAGTTCATGAAACCCTAGCATGCAATGGTAGTTCATGAAACCATAGATTTGTTTCTCTTTTCCAACTCATTACTTGTAAAGAGCTCATAAATCCATATTTCCATCTCATAACTTCTCAACCCTTGTTATAGCATGCAATTTGTAGTTCATGAAAGCCTATTTGGTTTTGGATTTGTACATGTACATGTGTTTCTACTTCTCATAGCTTTTAAAGAGGTCACAAAACCCTAGTTCCATATCATAACTTCTCAACAATAGTTATAGCATGCAATTGTAGTCCACAAAACCCTAGCTAGTTTTCAATTTGTACATGTACATGTGTTTCATCTCATAACTTCTCAACCCTAGTTATATCATGCAATTGTAGTTCATGAAACCCTAGTATGCAAGTCTCAATGAGATTGCGGTTCATGAAACCCTAGCATGCATTAAGGTATCCACACTATAATTGTTTTCCTCGTTAGGGTTTCTAAACCCTAATCATCTTTCATCATAGAAGCACATGGCATTTTAGACAAGTCTAGCACCAGTTTCGACGTCACCGTGTCTATCCTAGGATGATTCCTCAAACCCTAGGTCTTTGTCTATTACATCAACACAAGCACCAAGACCTCCATGGAAAATCAACTAAACTTAAAAAAATCTTGTTCTGAGCAAGGAATCAAAAGAAGCTCGAGACTTATCAAGTTAAGTTTTCCATGGTATTTTCCTAACCTCCATGTATCACACAAGAACAAGATTTCAATATCACCAAATACATTAGCTCTTTTTTTTGTATCTTCTACATGGTTGCAACCCTAATTCTACCTCCTTTTCCTTGACAAAAATAGTCAATTCCTCTAGTATTATATCTCCTTCTCCAAGGTTTACTTACATATATAAACCCCACTGTCCTTATTTGTATCCAAGTTTCATCATGTAATGCATTCCTCCTCTAGTTGTGTTCCACATCTTCTTGTTCCCAATGCTCCTATAAATATATGTCAGAGGTAGTTACAATGTTACAATGCTTATCCTCAATATGTGTGCCAAGGTGGTTACTATGCTCATTTTTTCTCCTCAACATGTGTGTGAAGGTGGTCGCTATGGTCCAATATTTAACTTATCTTCATCCTGATATCACAAGGCAACCCAACAAAATAAACCCTACTCCAAGTGTATGTTAACACCATGAAGATACATCCCTTTAGGGCACTCTTTCCAAGCATATAACATATCTAGAACCTCTTATTACAACAAATTGCAAGATCAATAAATCTACTGAGCAAAACCCTATTTTATGAAATTGATGTATAGTGGAGTCACTGGGCCATGCAAACACAATGGAGGGGGGCCGCTAGAGGTAATGGCATGCCAGGATACCAATGGAGTCGGCGGATCATCGATCTGACCTCTGGTTGCCAAGTTATGTCGAGTTACAAGTCAGATGAAAATGTCGTTCAAGGACACTTGGTCACTCTTGGTCTAGGAGCTAAAAACCAAATGGAGCAGCAAGATTGCATGTCGTTGGATCCGACAAGTGTGTATGGCCAATGCCGAAATGGGAACACCACAAAGAATAGCACGGAGGAGGGTTTTTAATATTTGACCCACCAGTGCGAGAGTTGCATTGAAGGAAACTGAACAAAACCTTAGTTTATGAAACCAATGCATAGTGGAGTCACTGGGACATGAAAATGCAGTCAAGAGGGCCCACTAGAGGTAATGGCATGGCATGATACCAATGGATTAAATGGCTCGTCGATCTGACCTACGGTTTTTGAGTTATGTCGAGTTGCAAGTTGCATGAAAATGCCATTCAGGGACATTTGGTCACTCTTGGTCTGGAAGCAAAAAATGAAACAGAGCAGCAAGATTGCATGTTGTTGGCTCCAACAAGTGTGTATGGCCAATGCTAACATGGGAAAACCACCAAAACTAGCATGGAGAAGGGTTTTTCAGAGTTGATCCACCAGTGTGAGAATTGCATTGAAGGAAACTGAGAAAAACCCTAGTTTACGAAACCGATGCACAATGGAGTCACTGGGCCATGAAAACATGGTGGAGAGGGCCCACTATATGTAATGGAATTCCAAGAGACCAACAGAGTTGACATCTTGTCGATCCAACCTAAATTTTCTGAGTTATGTCGAGTTGCAAGTCGCATGAAAATGTCATTCAGGGACTATTATAGCGGATTTCACCACACTAGGTGAATCACACGTTGTATGGCCTTCCCCTGTCCCACTGCAGACTCATTAGCCCCTATGGACCATTTGTTGTCTTTCGATGTATCATTGACCATCCCTAAAAACATTAGAAAAATGATATACACGGCCTTTTCCCCGATAACTGCATACATACGCGGATATTCCCTCTATAGTCGCGTACATCGGGATGTGTGCATAATCCAAAATCCTTTGGAGCATTCCTTAACTTGGATCCGACTCATATGACTCCTGGCCTTCCATATTCCTTGAGATCGCACGGATTCGACCTTTCAGTATCCATTTGAAAATCTATGTAAGAACCCATTGAGACATTGAAAGCAGAAGAGAGAATTGAGAGTATCGAAACTATAGTCCATTGTTGCCAGAACTTATGCTTGAGTCTG
The DNA here is from genome assembly GCA_001517045.1 of Pseudotsuga menziesii. NCBI lineage: Eukaryota > Viridiplantae > Streptophyta > Pinopsida > Pinales > Pinaceae > Pseudotsuga > Pseudotsuga menziesii. Next base: position 127,381 of record LPNX011042475.1, on the reverse strand, counting down.
CATCCCTTTGTCCCTTGGAGCACTGTTGTGTTCTTCCCAAGCTTTCCTTTTGCTAGTAAGCTTGCTATCGAAGTGATGGAGGATTGAGGTGGTGGAGGTCCAAGTGGGGGATTCATTTAGTCCGGTTTGCAGATGTGTCGTCAGAGGTTGTCACTTGTAATCTCTGATTCATATTAATAGAAATATATTTTCATGTCCAGTAATGTGTATTTGAATGAATATTGTATCCATTGGAATATGTCAAATGCTTATACATTATTGATTATATATTCTAGAATAGATCTAACACCATGAAATATAGTATGCTTGTATTGTTTACTTGTTGTTGAGGACATGCTATAACAATTCAAGCTGAAGATTGGAAAGCTCAACGGGGATCTACTTCAACCGTCTGGAATAAGGTACGAGGTTCGATCCTTTAGTGTTAGATGTTTTTATTTCTATTGCATATTGGGAAATATTGATTTCTGGAGTCTAGCTATCTGTTGTGGTACCCCAAGCCATAGGAATTTCTCTCCGTAACAGAATTGGCGACTCCACTGGGGAGTTCCTAGTAATTGTCCCTTGGGGGTTGATATTTTGGCATTCAATGTATTTGAATTGCTCTCTCTCTCTCTTGTTTCTGTGTCGGGTATGGAGGCATGTATGCCTGGTAGAGCCTGATTGGTGTGAATTTAGTCTCAGCCTGTCTGTTTGCCTGGAATTTGTGCATCTTTTTCTTCCTGTACGCGGGTTTGTTACTTACAGTCGCGTATATACGCGGTTTCCCCTGGGATTGTCACATATACACGCGGGTTCACTGTGCACAGTCGCGTATACCCTGGTTTTTTACCTTTTTGTGGAAGATAGTTGATTGCTGGGTGAATGCTGTTAGTTTCTGAGTCTCCTTTGGCACTACCTGAGTCTGTTAATACCTCTGTTTTTTACCAGAAACGTTTTTTTTAGCCTAAATTTTTTATTTTAGGAAATTTCTTGTCATGGCATCTTTGATTTTTGGTTTGAGATTAGTGCATTATAGTACTTTTGCCTTAGTGCTTTGTTGGAATGCTGTTTATGTGTGCTTGCAGAGTCTGGGGTGGTTAGAATCATTCTTTTGCTTTTTGTATCTCTTTATTTTCAAAAAATCCAAAATATTTGCTTATCATCATGCATTGCATTATGCGTTTTGCATTGTACTTTCATTAGATCTAGATTTTCTTTGGAGTATGAGTTAGGAATTCATAAAGGAAAATTTGTATTCAGCATTTGAAGAAGAAATTGTGCATTCACGTAGTATGCATACCCTATTTTCATGGACACAATGCATTTGCATTGATTGTTAGGTGTGCATTTTACTTCTTGTTGCGTCATAACACCATTAGTTGCACGACCATATCCTATTTTTGAGTAATAAAGCCAAACTAAAATCAACGCTAAATAAAATGAATTACACTCTTTTCTTTTCTAGGGTGCACCAACAAGCTTAGGTTTTAGGATCTTGGAATAGTTCATTGAAAGTTAATTCTCCAAGATCACTAAACAACAACAACTAGGTGTCTGTCCAGGGAGTGTGTGAAATCCTTGGTATAACCAGTGTTCTCAGGAAGCTCCTCTCAAAAGGGATTCAAGCACTAGGCGGTGTGAGCGGTTGTTGATTGGGATAACCCCTGGTCGAGAACTGTGTAGCACCGACGATATAGCTAGGATTGTATTCGTATCTGGGGGATCTTTCGGGAGTTTTGGGCTTTGCTACCCTGCCCATACAGTCAATCCTGCCTGCGACTATCCGCTTGAGCATTGATTATATTGAGGTGACCTTAGTGACCTTACCTAGGATATCGAGGGGGTACGTGTAGAGGTTATTCTGCATGTTTCCCGGCCAGGTTGGGGTCGGACATCACAGTTGCTTTACGCGTTGAAGCTGAGGGCCACAATAATTGGTTTCGAACCTCCGCTTGTGGTGACAAGGGCCTCTCAAGCCTCTCCTAGGCGAGACATACCGGGCACATTCGGGAGCTCACTTATCCAGCCCTTGTTTGCTTGCTTTTGGCTTTAGATTTGATAGTGATTTCTCTGTGCATGCTAGTTGGCCTAGGGTTGACGTAAATAGAGAGTCTTTGCTTTTTTGTTGAGTCATTGTGGAGTTGGGTGCGGTTCCGTGCCATTCTCGTCAGTTAGCAGGACTTCCACCTTCCACTTCTCCTCCTCCTTTGGGAGAGGGGCCTAGACGGTCCAGGTGGACTGTGTCACACATTGATTCACACACCATGGAGGATCATTTAGAGACTATTCCAGAGCCACCTCCTCCTATTCGTATTGACGATGGGGAATTTACTCCTACATATGATCCCTCACCTGACCTAGCTGAGATCGGTCCCGTTATTTCCCAGATAGGATCTTTGCATGATAGACCTACTCGCACTAGGCCAGATTCCCCATTGACCCATTACCAGTATGGAATGCCGGATGATGCCGAGACTCACTTTGACCCTCCTAGCACCAGCTATGGTAGTTATGTTACAACTGGTTTTCCTATGCATGATTTGAAATTTCATGTTGAATCTGACTTTGACCCTAACACTATACCTGGGGGCATTCCCATGCCTTACCTTGCAGAGAGGTTTGGGAATAATAGTCACATTGCACCTTCCATCCCAGCGGTGGAAGCTACATCTTATATACCTACTAGGTCTAGAGTTAGTGATCCCATAGCGATACCAGGTTCTAGACGAGTGACGATAGGCACTAGCATATATCTTCTTACCGAGATTCCTTCATCCTCGCTTCCGAGTTCTTCAAATGAAAACCCTCCACCTTACTCTCATGGTCCTTCGATTCGGCACGTAGCTATGAGTCAGATCCATACTGTGATTACTAGACCAGTTGTGTCTCAAGTCTACATACCACCCATAGTTTCAGGAGGTTATGTTCATGTTTCTAGAGGTCAGGTTGCTACTTCCTCGACATATATCCCTACTTCCGGCATGTATATACCTACTTCTGGAATGTATGTACCTACCTATGGAGTGTCTCATGGGGAATCGCAGCCGATGACCTATGGACCCTACTATGGGGCGCAGTATGGACAGGTCTCTCAAACTTATGGAGGCGGGTATTCACAACCTGCTTACTCTCCTAACTATGGCTTTGTAGCTCCTACTAGTCAAGGTCCACCTCATTATGCGACTTCCACGCCACCCTATACGGGTCATACAGGAGGAGGTCACTATGGCCAAGGTCATGGTGGTAATCAATCCTATATGAACCAGGGAGCGGTCCCTAGATCTCATCATACTAAGCTCCCTTTCCTCGCGACACTCAATTTACCTAACTTATCGAGACTTACGAATGATCCTGTGGCTCATGACCCGGCTTGGCTGGCTGTCCCTACCAAGCTTCCTTCAGACATACCTAAGTTTGAAGGCAAACCAGGAGAGGATCCGAGTGAACACGTTACAACATTCCAGCTATGGTGCTCTTCCAATTCATTACATTAGGACTCAGTCCGTTTGAGACTATTTCAACGCACCCTTACAGGGCTTGCAGCGAAATGGTATATAGAGTTACCTAGGGGTGCCTTTACTTTGTTCGACAACCTTGCGATGACTTTCCTTAATCACTTCCAGCTACCGGTACGATATGATGTTGGTACTGAACTCTTGTTGACATTTCGGTAAGATAAAGCCACCCATATTTTTTATCACATTTAGGAGTGGTGTAGACGAAAGAGATTAATCAAAGCCTTTATACCGCCGAAATTCCTCCTTGAGTGGTTCCTCAAATCTTTATTTCCATATATCGCAAAGGATGTTTCCACATCCAGAGTGTAGAATGAGGAACAAGCCATCTTTAGGGCACAGGAACTAGACTTGATCTATGCTCAGTCTGGTTTGTTATACGAGATTATACCTAATGCCTCTCGTTCTAGTTTCGATCCCAAGGTCAAACCTGAACCACATGTTGACGGCATCGTGGGTAGTGCAAGTAAGAAACCTACAGGTTCGGTTGTGAAAAATGTTTCTCAGTTGTCAATCAACCAATCTTCCTCGGGACAAGCTACAGCTTCATCTCAGTTGGCCCAAATGGAGAATGTACTTGCTGTGCAATCGTCCGACCAGAAGGGTAACCAGCAACCTGGACGGAATAGAAAAAAGGGTAAAAATAATAATAAGAAGGGTGGGAATAAAAATGAGAATGCCAACAATAATGAAAAGAACAATAAAAATGCTGGGGGGGACAAGCAGAATAAACGTAAGGTTAAGTTTCCTTGCAAGCTTTGTAAGGACGATCACCTCACTTACTTGTGCCCTAGGATGGATGAAGCTTCGAAGTTCATAGAACAGGGCCCAACTGTGTTGACGAACCCTTTACCGCATAACCAAAATATGAACTCGAAGTCCCATGTTCAATCTAGTGATGAAGATCCACCTGAAACTAGTGGTCGTGGGTGCATTAATATGGTCTGTGCCGTGAAAGTTGTGACGCGTGGGAAAGATTATTCTTTGTCACAACCCAACCCAGGAAAAGAACCTGATCCACCAGGAACCCCTTTGCGTATTGAGAAACCTATGGATAAACCTGAAGCTGCACCTCGCATTCCTAAGGGGGTACTTAAGCGTTCGGGGCATAATCCAAATGCCCGAGCCGCCCAGAACTATTCAGTTGTCGAGGACTTGGGTCATACTCCTTGTGCGATGTCTGCATTGGAAGTGCTTCAGAGTTGTCCGTCGCAAAGGAAGGCTTTGCTTTCCGCTCTTGGTGTGAATGGTGATGATTCTTCCTCAGTGATCAAGTTTGAAACCGTACGACATCAGCCTCGCTTTCCCTACTATGTGTCCCTTTTGTTGCATGTAGAATGTCTTAATATGATCGTCAAGCGTACTGTGATTGACGAGGGAGCTGCTGCTTCTGTGATGTCTTTGTCTTGTTGGAAGGGTCTTGGTTCTCCTGAGTTGTCAAAGTCTACGACCATGTTAACTGCTTTTGATGGGAGATCGTTTAGGCCACACGGTATCCTTCCTTCTCTTAAAGTCCGTTTGGGAGGGAAGACCATTGTGATAGAGGTCGAGGTGGTTGATGCACCCCTTGACTACAATCTCTTACTGGGAAGGAATTGGATGTATAGTATGCAAGCCGTTGCGTCTTCCGTATTTCACGTTGTATGCTTTCCTCATAATGGGAAGATTGTAATGATTGATCAGATGGCATTCAAGAATCCGCCTGTTAGTGCATCTTCGGAAGCTTCGATTCCGAAAGTTGAACATTCCCAACCGGAAACTGGGAGTGTGGGTGTATTTATGTATCCATCCCTCATGGGAACCTTTAGTTGTCCTACACCCGTCCTCATGATAGGAGCTAGTTTCGATGGTGCTTCCATGTCTACGAGATCGGTGCCTTTTCGCACAAGTCATATGGGAGATCCTTGGATTCTTCCTTCACCGAGTCCTTCGAGTCAGGCCATTGAGATGAGTGTGCCGTTGCATGCAGCCATGATAGCTTACCAAGTTAATCTTCAATCTGCTGCAGAGCCTTGTTCTTCTTTTTCACAGACAGAGGAAGAAGACCCCTATGTGCTGCCGGCATGGGAAGTACAGTCTTCTCATTCCCATGATTGCCTTGATATGGTGTTCCCTTCAGATGAAGTGATCATCGAGGCTATGTCACGATTTGAGCCACCATGGGAGGAACTTCATCATAGATCATATTTCCTTCCAAAGCTTGACCTTTTGGAGCATGAGGATTATAGGGAGATTCTTAGACAGAAAGCTGGTAGGCCCATGATTCCATTAAGCTCTCCTGGTCAGATGGCTGATGGGAACATGGCAAACATATTGTCAACTATGCCTATCAACATTTCTCGCAAACCTGGTACAATTGAGAATGTGTACATTGGGGCGGATTGTTCCCAAGATGAGATTCATGAGTATACCGAGCTGTTCAAGGAATTCCACGATGTTTTTTCTTGGTCTTACGATGAGATGCCAGGGATTGACCCTCGGATTGTTGAACATGAAATTAATACTTACCCCAACGCGAAGCCTGTTCGAGAGCGTTTACGCACTGTAAATCCTAGGAAAGCACCCGCCATAAAGGCAGAGATAGAGAAGCTATTGAAAGCTAGTTTCATCTATCCCGTTCCCTTGACAGAGTGGGTTTCAAATCCTGTTCTAGTGGATAAGAAGCAAGGAATGATCCGTATATGCACTGATTTCCGTGACTTAAATCGTGCCTGTCCTAAGGATAACTTCCCCACACCGTTTATAGATCAGATTTTGGATGAGTGTGCGGGTAGCGAGGTGTTCTCCTTTATGGACGGATTTTCCGGATATAATCAGATTCAAATTAAACCTGAGGACCAACATAAGACCACATTTATTTGTCCTTGGGCAACATTTGCGTATCGGAAAATGCCTTTCGGCCTTAAAAACGCTGGAGCTACCTTTCAGCAGGCGATGACCTTGATTTTCCATGATCTCAAGTCCATTATTGAAGTATTTTTGGATGACCTCGCTGCTCATTCTTGCATGAGGATGCGTCATTCTTATCACTTGAGATTGGTGTTCAAAAGATGCCGGCACTATGCTGTTAGATTAAACCCTCATAAGTGCATCTTTTGTGCGAAATCAGGTCGTCTGTTAGGATTTATCATTTCGAAAGAGGGTATAAGAGTCGACCCCTTGAAGGTGGAGGCAATACTTCAGTTGTCTCCCCCGCAAAATATTCGCCATCTTCAGTGTTTGCAAGGCATGGCAAACTTCCTACGAAGATTTGTTGTCAATTTCGCCAATTTGACTAGAGGTTTCATGTGTCTCCTGAAGAAGGATACTTCCTTTGAATGGGATGAGCGAGCCCAGGAGTCCTTCGATGCACTTAAGTGAGCCCTAGCATCGGCCCTGGTGATTAGTCCTCCGGATTATAGCCGTGATTTCTTATTATATGTGGCCGCATCGTTAGAGATGATTGGGATGGTTTTGGTTCAGGAGGATGAGGAGATCCAAGAGCATGTCATATATTATCTGAGCCAAAACCTTATTGACGCAGAGATTCGGTATTCTCATGTCGAGAAGCTTGCCTTAGCCACCGTACATGCGGTGCAGCGTTTGAGACATTATATTCTCCTTCGCCAAACCTTGGTTGTTGCCCATGTCAATCCATTTCAGTTCGTCCTCACACATAGGATGATTGGGGGAAAATATAATAAATGGATTGTCATTCTGCAAGAGTTTGATCTCGAGTTTGTTTCGGCAAAATTGAAGAAATATTTAATCTTTGCAGAGCTCATATCGGATTTTCCGAGCGAGGATGAGGAGTCGGTATGTGAATATACGTTCGTTGATGAACACATTTTCTTGATCTCAATGGCTGACCCATGGTACGGTGATATCATAGTATATTTGCAAATGCAGAGGACCCCTACTCACCTCTCGCGAGATGAGCGACGTCGATTACGTCACGTTTCCAAGAACTACCTCATAGTGGACAATACTTTGTACCGTCGTGGAGTAGATTCCCTTTTACGACGTTCTTTAACTCATGATGAGGCTGAGGTAGTGCTTAATGATTGCCACGGAGGGGCGTGTGGTGGTCATTTATCTGGGCTTTCTATAGCTCAAAAGATTTTGAGAGCTGGATATTTATGGCCATCGATCTTCAAGGATTGTATTGAAGCGGTCAAGAGGTGCCACCCTTGCCAGGTGTTTGCATGTGACATGCGCTCGAAGCCTGCCCCATTACACCCTATTATCACCGCCGGTCCCTTCACCAAGTGGGGGCTAGATTTTATGGATTGCAACCCAGCTTCGGCTGGGGGGCACCATCATATCATAGTGGCTGTCGATTACTTCATGAAATGGGATGAGGAAATGCCTACAGTAAAATCCAACGGTGAGATAGCCGCTCACTTCGTATTCAACCAAATCATCTCTAGGTTCGGGATTCTGAGAGATCTTGTCACTGACCATGGCTCTCACTTTCAGAATCGTATGATGGAAGAGTTGGCATCCAAGTTAGGATATAAGAAAGAGCACTCCTCTTCTTACTATCCTCAAGCGAATGGATAGGTTGAAGCAGTGAATAAATCACTTAAGTCTATTCTCCAACGAACCATCGCACAAATCAAGACGAATTGGCATATTATGTTATACCCTGCTTTTTGGGCGTACCGAACCGCGGTAAAGACTGCCACTGGTTTTTCTCCATATCAACTTGTTCATGGAGTGGAGTCAATATTACCGGTTGAATGCGAGATTCCTTCATTGAAGTTAGCCGTGGAACTCTTACCAGACACTTCGCCTTAGGAGGAGCATTTGGTTCACCTTGAGCAACTCGATGAGCAGCGTAGAGATTCCTTAGTGACTCTAGAGGTTAATAAGTGTCGCATGAAGGCCCAATACGATAAGTCTGTCTGTCCGAGAGTGTTTAGTGAGGGAGACTTGGTCCTTTTGTGGGATCAATCGAAAGAACCCTTGGGGGCAGGGAAGTTCAATCCTATGTGGCGTGGTCCTTACGTGGTCAAGCATGTATTAGAGAAGGGTGCCTATGAGTTAGTGGATTACGAAGGGACAGTCTTGGCGGAGCCTAGAAATGGGCTCTATCTTAAGAAATACTATGCATGATCTTTAGCCAAGGCTATTTGTTGTATATTATTGTACAGCTTTTTTGCATAGTTAGGTCTTGTTTATCGTGATCGGGTTTGTGATTATTTTCCATTTCTTGTATGTCAATGGAATCTTCCACCTACATAGGATTCACGGATGGTGCAAGCCGTCACACTCAACACTCAACCTTAGCTGCTTGGGTGATTTTTACTCCTATGGGTCATGTACTGTCTTCAGGAGGTGTATGTCTACGGCCATCTTCCAACAATGTTGCTGAATATAGTGTCGTTATCGAGCTTCTACGGGATGCCATTTTGCATGGTGTTCTCTCTCTTGAGGTACGTCTTGATTCAGAGTTAGTAGTGTCACAGCTAAATGGTTTGTACCATGTCAGAGATCCGACGTTATTGAGGAGGTTCTTACGTATGAGATTGCTAGAATGGCAATTTGAGAACATAACATATATACACATTCCAAGAAATATTAATCAAATTGCTGACTCATATGCTAACTATGTGTTAGATTGGAATTTGTTTCATTCATTATAAATTAATCATAAACACAATTTTTACACATGTAAATAAATAAACCGATCACCATAAAAAAAAATTATATATACATAAAAAATGTGGTAATACATAGTGTCATAATACAAAATTGGGGCTTTGAAAGCCACCATCATATACACAGTAGTACAAAATAGATACACTCCCAGGTGTCTATTCCTGTGGAGGTGGATGAGGGTTGTGATCATGATATGTCACTACGGCTCTAGCTAGTTGCCAGAATAAATGCACCCATGTGTGTGGTACACCAACCACCTGTCTCTGCATAGCCTCAGGCAAGTCCTTGACTTGCGCCATGGGAATCCTGTGAGTCATTCGCACAAATTTGGTATGGATTCTTTGGAGCGTTCGCTCTGCATCCACACCGGTGATATCGTCTCCTCTTCCCCTCCGTCTATGACATGGGAATCCCTCTGGTCACCGTGGTCCCACATCTGCACATGAATGGTAGATGTCACTATGTATTGTCACCCAAAAACATGTCTTTTTGATTCCATTAATCAAGAAAACACAAAAAAATTAAATACTTCAAAAATTTTAAAAAGAGTAAGGGTCGAGATTCATTACCTATGTCTCCATATGCTGATCCTGGTGGTAATGGCATGTCCGGGTCTCCCCGGAAGTCTATCCCTGCATAAGGGTAGTCCTCTATGGCAACAATCTGTTGTCGCCACCATGGAAAAAAGGCTGGATAAGGGTTGGCCACCCTACCATCCCCCAGTCTGTGCATCGCGTCTGCCCAACGTCGTTGGGCTGGATCTTGAACCTCGTGGAGAGGAACATCCACTCTAGGACTCAATCCTGGAACACGCTCGAAGAAAAATGTGCTCAAGATACTACTGAACCTGAAGTTCCGTATCCTACCTGCCTTGCATTCATTAAGTTAATGTTTCATGTTGCTCAGTAGGGAAGTGCTCCAGTCATAGATGGTCGGTGTCATGTACTCCACCGCATAGAACATCAATGGCCGAGAGGCCTGATGGAGTGATGCTAAGCCTGTTATCCTCCCCAGCGTCAGTAGTATGGCCTTTAGGCCCAGCACCTGTATAGCGTTGGTGGGAACTTGGTTCCCCACCTTCTCTGTCTCTGGGTAGCAGTACACAGCTATGTACTCATCGATAGTAATCCCATGACATAGCCCTCCGCGGGCACGAAGGTTCACCATCTCACCTTGCCGTGATAGACCTGTGATAAAATAGATATCCTCCACCTCAATGGTGAGGGACATATCGTCTAGCCGGAAGGACTCTGAGTCTGGATCCCAATAATCTACAAGCATCTGTAGTAGTCCTGGTTTGGCCCTCAAGCCTCCTAAGCACCAAAACTTATAGAGTTCACATCTTCTTAGAGCTTCTTGAGCCATTCTGTCAGCCCTTACTGCTTCCTCTACATCACCATGCTCAAGTTCTCGCCACTCTAGCACCATCCTGCATGAGAAGTTGACCAAAATGTCCATTAGAGTCTTGTAAATCCGTATGCGCGGCGTCATACGCGGCTGTTTTGAAAATAGCCGCGTATGTACGCGGTTTCTGGTCCCTTTTCTGCGTATAGCCAGCCCTATACGCGGAAAAATCCTCGATAACCGCGTGGGATGTAGCGCTCATGTAAGTTTGGCCTTCAAAAATTCATTTGACCATGAAAAATTATAAAATTTGTATTGAAATGCAAGCAGAGAACATGAGTAAATACCTGGAAGAATCGGTTGTGAATTCCGCCAGCTGGATCTCCTGGAATTTGTAGTTGAATATCAGAGCTCAAATGGGTAAAAGTTTCAAATGATTTATATTTTTTACTATTTATAGGAAAAATTTCAAATATTTGAAAATTTTTACCCCCTTTTCTATAGTTTTGACCATTTCTAACCTTTTTGGACCGTTTCTGACCTAATCTGTGATGTAGAAGACCGTTTTCAATGATGTTTCAGCCTTTGGATTGACCCGTTCGTACTGATCTCAGGTATAATGTCTATACTGGCATATAGGTTAGGTTCACCACCGTTTGCATTTTGCATGACCTTATGACCATGTCACTAAATCCTTAGGTATGAACCCACTCTATTATGTCATGGAACCTTCTTGCTGCTATAGAAGTGGCATGATATGAGTGGTAGAGCCTCACCTTACATGGGTACCCTAGTTAGCGCCTTATTTGCATTTGGTGCCCATGCCGACGTTTCCCCCTTTACGGTGTGGGAGTCCATTGTATAGTATTGCCATGACATTTAGCAAGAGCCTCATACTCCTCTTGATCTTATGCTAGACATGACCCCCCAGACTCCCTTATATCAAGTTGTCGATGCATTACCATGAGCTTTGCCTATCTGATTGAGATTTATGCCGGCTCCCCTGACATTGCGTTTCAGCCATATAGCCTGAGCTTGTCTCATGTCTAGCCATGCAGAGCCTTTATTTATATCCTTCGCAGCTTGATTCCCTTTTTACCGGGAGGGGATTTTCCCCCGAGTGTCGATATCCTACACATGTATCCTTGCATTGAGCATAGGTATGTTCCACTGCTTGGAACTAGTTTGTTTTCCCTAAATGACACTCGTCTCCTCCTAGTTTGAAACTATAAAGCTAGTTTATTCTTTTTTCAAGCTTTTCAAATAACTGAAAAAGACCAAAAAAATAAAAAAACCAAAAATCCGGACAAGAAAAGATATTATCTTTGGTAGCTGTCGGGTCATGTCGCCTTCGAATAGAGCACTGTATATCACATCCATTGGTTGGGTTATAGTTTGACTTTAGGAGCTGTACTCATTATCTGAGTTTTATCTCCACCGACTGGTTAAGCTTCCAGTCCCTATGGAGCCTCTATTGATGCCTCCTGCATCATAGAGATGTCCCAGTTTGTATATCGAGTCTATGCTGCCTTCATTCAGTCACCATACGCCGTTATGCTCTTGTTTGAAGGAAGTTGAAACCTTAGTCGGCCATTCCTCAGCTGTCTTGACTTTGCATGTCGGCCATTCCTGATACAGTTACTGGTTCGTGCACCTTATGATCGAGTTCTTCCATATTATACAGCCTTGCTGAGTACCTTGTGTTGGATGATGGGGGATGCCCTAATGCCCTCCTTCCAGCGGATTTCATCCCATCGAATTCAGATCATTTATTCTGGGATTGGAGTCTAGAGTCATTTTGAGTTCCTTGAGACTTGCAGGCATCAGTGGCAGGTTCTCTCGCCATCGACAGTTTTGGGAATACATCAATGTCCCCTGATCGATGGATTCTCTCAAGTGTTCGACCTCAACACATTTATTCACACTTGTTAGTTTGCACTCTAGTACCTTGATTCCCATTTTCATTATTGGTGGGTGATCTCGCGTCTGTTAAGGTTATACATCAATGATTGGTAATCAGACGATGGACTACTATGTTCGACCTCGACACCTCTATTCGCATAGTAGGACATGTACTCGTAGCGGTTTGTGTAGAAGACCTTCTAGATTGGTGGAATCCACTATATGCTACCTCCTTGATCGTGCCAGTGTTCATGAGATTTCAGCTCTTGTGAATTGTTCCAGTATATGTCAGACATTTCCAGCCACTATGGAGATCTTGATCTATTATATATCTTCAGACTTTGTGGAGATCATGGTACTTTGTATATCTTCATCATGGAGATTCTGATCTATGTATATTGTACGTGGCGATGACCACATATGTGTTATCATGTTTCATGCCTATTCATGGCCATTGTACTCTTATGTATCCGGGACTGCTATATGTATTTGCAGTTATATGTAGAGTTGTATTATGGTATTATGTTTATTGAGTGGCTGGTCTTCCATTTGGGTACCTTCATCACTTCACTTCTGGGATGGACTTATAATGTATTTCGGCCATCGTATAACCCCTCTGATCTCATACATTAGGGGGCATCTGTTATAGTGAATTTCACCACACTAGGTTAATCACACATTGTATGGCCTTCCCCTGTCCCACTGCAGACTCATTATCCCCTATGGACCATTTATTGTCTTTTTATGTATCATTGACCATCCCTAAAAACATTAGAAAAATGATATACGTGGCCTTTTCCCTGATAACCGCATACATACGCGGATATTCCCTCTATAGTCGTGTACATCGGATGTGTGCATAATCCAAAATACTTTGGAGCGTTCCTTGACTTGGATCCGACTCATATGACTCCTAGCCTTCCATATGCCTTGAGATCGCATGGATTCGACCTTTTAGTATCCATTTGAAAAGCTATATAAGGAACCCATTGAGACATTGAAATTAGAAGAGAGAATTGAGAGTATCGAAACTATAGTCCATTGTTGCCAGAACTTATGCTTGAGTCTGCATCCCTTTGTCCCTTGGAGCACTGTTGTGTTCTTCCTAAGCTTTCCTTTTGCTAGTAAGCTTACTATCGAAGTGATGGAGGTCCAAATGGGGGATTCAGTTTCTCTGGTTCGCAGACGTGCCGTCAGAGGTTGTCACTTGTAATCTCTGATTCATATTAATAGAAATATCTTTTCTTGTCCAGTAATGTGTATTTGAATGAATATTGTATCCATTGGAATATGTCAAATTCTTATACATTATTGATTATATATGCTAGAATAGATCTAACACCATGAAATATAGTATGCTTGTATTGTTTACTTGTTGTTGAGGACATGCTATAACAATTCAAGCTGAAGATTGGAAAGCTCAACGGGGATCTACTTCAACCGTCCGGAATAAGGAACGAGGTTCGATCCTTTAGTGTTAGATGTTTTTATTTCTATTGCATATTGGGAAAGATTGATTTTTGGAGTCTAGCTGTCTGTTGTGGTACCCCAAGCCATAGGAATTTCTCTCCGTAACAAGGACACTTGGTTACTCTCGGTTCGGGAGAGAAAATCCAAATTGAGAACAAAATATTGCATGACATTGGCTTTTATAGGTGTGTATGGCCAATGTCAACATGGGAACACCACCAAGACTAGCACGGAGGAGGTGTTTTCAGAGTTGACCCACCAGTGTGAGAGTTGCATTAAAGGAAACTGAACAAAAGCCTAGTTTACGAAATAGATGCAACGTGGAGTCACTGGGCCATGTAAACGTGGTGGAGAGGGACCAATAGAGATAATGGCATGCTAGGAGACTAACGGAGTCAATGGCTTGTCGATCCAACCTCTGGTTGCTGAGTTATGTCGAGCCACAAGTTGCATGAAAATGTTTTTCAGGGACACTTGGGCACTCTCGGCCCGGGAGCGAAAAACCAAATGGAGGAGAAAGATTGCATGCTTTTGGTTCCCGACAGGTGTGTATGACCAATTCCAACATGGGAACACCACCAATACTATAATGGAGGAGGTTTTTTCAGAGTTGAGCCACCGATGCGAGAGTTGCATTAAAGGAAACTGAGCAAAACCCTAGTTTATGAAACCGATGCAAAGTGGAGTCACTGGGAAATGAAAACGCATTGGAGAGGACCCTATAGAGGTAATGGCATGCCAGGAGACCAATGGATTTGATGGCTCGTCAATCTGACCTTCGATTGTCGAGTTATGTCAAGCTGTAAGTCACATGAAAATGTCGTTCAGGGACACTTGGTCACTCTTGGTCTGGGATGACATGCTAATTGTTGGGCATGGTAAAAGCATTGTTAAAAGTTTGAATAAGGGCTTGGGATGTCAATTTGAAATAAAGGATTTGGGTCTAACACAAGAAATATTGGGCATGAACTATATTTCTCCAAAAAAGGATAGAAGAAATGTTATAGAAACTGTATCTCTTAAACATGAAAACTCTTTGACCTTGCTCTGTGTTATACCTTCTGCTTTCTCATTAAATTATAATTATTGACTCAAATAGAAGAAGGATAAACAATTACTAGAATAGAAATTAAAATTTAGAGATGAAAGCATAATGGACAAGTCAAATACTATTTCACAATATTAGAGTAATTATTTTTTGAATAGTATCCCGATGCAATACAAATTGGAGAGAAAGTTGCAAAGATAGTGGTTTACTAGGAAGGACATGTAGAGAATAATATAAAGTGCGGAGTTAGCAAACTTGTAAAGGACATGATTTTTATTCTCCTGTAGAAAAGGTAAGAGAAACATGGGTGAAAGATTAAACCAATGAAGGGTTTCCATTGAAGATATATGCATCAAAAATTTTCACTTGAAAGTTACATTCAAATAATTCAATCTCTAATTAAAAAGAACAGAAGGAATTGAGAATGAAAATGATGAAAATTTGTATTCTTGCATAGCTTTAGTGGCTAATTTGTATTCTTGCATAGCTTTTGTATTCTTTGATAGTCAAATGTAGAGAATCATGTGCTTGTGCAAGATAACACGTCAAAATCTATTAAAAGACAAGAGGACGATGAGTGGTTGAAATTGACAACTACTATTAAAAGACAAGACGATCATGATAACTTACTCCACTTTCTATGTGAACTCTGGAAAATACTTTCCCTTTCCATCTATATTGATTTCATGTCTGAATATATAGCATGTATAAATACTTATTACAAAGATGATGCATAAAACAGATCATACTTGGTAATAAGTAATTATACATTCTATATATTTAGACATGACATTGATATAGATGGAAAGGGAAAGGATTTTGCAGAGTTCACATAGAAATAAAAGTAAGTTATCATGATCGTCTTGTCTTTTAATAGTAGCAATCAATTTCAATCACTCATGGAACTGGCATCCAACTAGAGTGTAAGCACAATTACCCAATCTCATTCAATATAGCCAGCTGGATCCTCTATGTTGCTAATTTCCTCCATCAATATATCATGCTATGAATGAGGAAAGAAGTAATGTACCTTGGTTGAGTTCTTTGTTGACACTGTTTTTATATGGATGTTCATGCCAAAAATCAAGTTTGTGAAGTGATAGACCACATAACCTAGTCTGTAATCCATGAATACATTCCCACTAGTTCTTCTTGATTTCCCATCTAGTGTAATATATTCACCCTCAACCACCATCGAGCCAATAGGAAATTCATTTCCTTCATCATCAATCAATGATCCGTTCAAGATTTTGTTCCCTCGAATGCATTGTGCCAACCAATAATCCATGCCCCATTCATTGTCTTTCAGGGCAACAACTGCATATATGTGTCCTGGTTGTACAAGATCTGAGATATGGTTGTCGTCTGTCGAAATTGCTGACTGACCCTCCTCTAAGTGGGTTGTTTCACCGACTACACATGGGTATACTGCAAGTGACACACGATCCCAATCATCAACCCAATCCATCCATTCACATTCATCCCATTCACCATTAGTACAAGGGTTGCAAAAGCAAGCAAGTTTTCATGTCCATATTTCAAGTAGGGGGTTGTTTGAGCTTCGAATTGAATGAAATCCACATGTTCCTTGTATTATGCCGCACCTATAGGAACGTAATCGATCTATGTCAACCAAATGCCAAAAATTCCTGATTATCCTTCCTACCAATCAAGTTCGGTCTGACATTATTGCTGGGAACCATTGAACTATGGATTCTACATATTTTATATGGGGGTTTCTGGTAAAGCTCATCTCCTCCCTTCGTAGTGTGGTCTTGATGCATGCACCGGCCCCATAATTCTCACCTTTTACATGCCCAGTCTCAAAGTAGTTCCATATATGCGGCACATTATAAGTCTAATGTAACATACTCATCCATTGGAAGACTCGGGAATTTTTGAATTGGCCCGCACAACCACATGACAATATCCAATGATGATCCATTTGTATATCTCCCTCCTTTAGCTTATCATAGAAAATTTGAAAACAGTGTTGCACATAATGCAAATCATAGCATCTGTCATCACTTATGTAAAATTTTGTCTCCTTATGTATTATCCTATTGTTAACACTGCTCTCAGGGCCTTGCCTATACATAATATGTAAAATGATGCTGACTTGGATGGAATGGTAGTCTTAACTCTGAATTTCATTTTGTAGCTGAAGGGTGTAGTTTTCTGCAAAATCCACAATTGAAAATACGATCCCAATGGGAATGTTGTCCCTACATTTTTCTATACATCTCATCCTTCCATCGCTCTGCATGCACATGTTGAACATATTGCTCGATTTTCTTATAGAACTCCATCAAAAAATCGCATACCCATACCTGTTGCCATGAAAACCGGGGTCGTATTATAATGTGACCATTAAATAATGTATATGTAGAAACTAAACATGTAAGAGGAAAATCATGCAATAATCATTTCCACCTGTGACTTCGCCAATGTAATATTTTTACTTTCCTTACCAATATCTGATTGATAGGTTATGTACTTGAAGATATGCATCTCCACGCTCATATGGCCAAATTGATGCTCATCACTTCCATGAATGCAATGGTTCAAAAGAGAAAATCCACTGCACTAGGAACAATTCCCATATAGACATGATTTTCCATAGTAATTTTGTCCTTCATGCCTTGGACACATGATGCTGATGATAAAATCTCTCGTGCATTTAGTGGTATTACGGATTCATAGCAGCCCTGCTCAAGGTTAGTATGCAAATCAAAAAATATATGTTTATATGTGTCATAGAAATATTCATATTCTACATGGTATCTACAACAACATGTATTTCAATCAATGCATATATGAACGTACCATGGTTTACATTTCTTAAAGGACCTTTGGCCCAAGTTCAATTGTGTGTGCTCATTCTTGAATATCTCATAGAGTTCAGTCTGTGTTGTGTCAAGGAAGTGTTTGACATGGGGTTCACATTTAGTAGAACCTTTTCTTAGCTTTAGCACATCTCTTTGATTAGATGAAGGTTTGGTATGATCATGCCAGAACATTTGTACTAATTCCTTGACTGCATCAATTAGCTTCATATCTCGATGAGCCAACCTGCAGAAAAAAGCCTAACAATATTTTCCACCTGGAGTCTGCATATTTTCTCTTATAACAGAGTACTTCTGAATAGTTTTTCTATTTAATTTAAGTATCTGAGAAGTGTGTGAAAGGAAGCAATGTTTTCGTGTGGAATTTCTTACAACTGATTCTGATAACACTCGACTAGCCACACAAAGATATTTAGTATGGGACATCTTCCCAATCGCATTAAAAGAAGATTGGAGATTTCTAACAATATGATTGTTAGCATCTGAACTTCTAACCATCTTTATGCCCAGAATTATCCTAACAAAAGATAAACAATTTGAATTTAACAAACATAGTAATAATTGAAATTTACCTGCATCACCTTTGGATTCAAAATATTCCTTCATTAATTTGTTACATTGCCAATCAACAGTGCATTTTGGAAACTTACCTTGAAGGCATAAAAAACAAATTTCATCCACATGGATACGTCTAGGAGTCCTTTTTCTTGTAGTAAACAGTCGAGGTAGGGAAGGTGGACATGAGCTATGGATCTTAGGGCTTCTTTGTTGTCGTGAATCATTCACTTGTCGGTCCATATTGGGAGTGTGATCGACATGGTTGTGGTCTTTTGGAAGAGATTTCAAATTAATCATTTCTCCTAGGTCCAACACTTCATACTTAGCATCTCTCAATACACTTATGTCTTCAAGAGATTCAACATGGCTTGTTGATGGATTGTTGGTTTCAGACTGTGTTGATGCTGGAACTTGAGTTGGGTCCATTGGGTGCAACCGCTTCACCTGTGGTTATGAAGTAGAGGTTTTTATGTCATCAACTTTGTTAAGATCAGATGTAGTATTAGTGTAAATGTCTGGACCATGTCTTACCCTCTCCATTTCCCACCTAGCCTTTTCTCTTACCTCATTTTCCTTTTCAATGGGCATATTCCTTCTAGTTTTTCTTGCTCTGTTACATGAGTTTCCCATATCCAAAAGTTTCTTTATTAAAAATATGAGGTCTACCCCTGCATAAGAAGCAACAAATAAGGTATTAGTTCCATTATACAAGATACATGATGTGTTCCAACATAAATAACTAAATTACAGATACGTTAGTATGCTAATTATTGGCATTGATACATAATCATTGATTAAAGGTTTCTCTTTATTTTTGGACCAAATTTTCATTTCTATACTCTATTTGATTCAAGTAAAGATAGTCAAGTCTGCATGGATTACAGCTATAGGATTGTGACTTCCTTTGTGTTCAAAAAGTATTGGAAGTCAAAAGAAGATGAGTGAAATGAGGAGGTTGCAAATCCCTCGAAAAAAGGAGAAATCATTGAGGTAGAGGCATCCCTGTCAAACTCAAAGGCATGTTATGATAAATCTAGTATGAAGAGGAGATCATGGACAAGTTGGTGAACTATTCAATATAGAACCTCTCCCATGATTGCTTCCAAGGTTTTTATACAAATTGAAGAGTCTCAATAGAGAACCTCATCTATGCCATCCTTGTGGGAAATCGAAATATATTCATGTGCAAATGGTTATTGATATACATTGCATATTTCATCTTGTATAGAGAATATGGACAACTTGGTGAACTATTCAATATGGACTCTCTCCCATGATTACATCAAAGTTTTTATTTTAAATTGAAGAGTCTCAAGATATAACTTCATCTGTTCCATCATTGTGTAAAATCAAAATATATTCATGTGCAAATGTAAATTACTTAACATGGCATACTTAATCTTGTATGGAGAATATGAGAGTTGCTTAGATGTGAAGTTGGGATTTATTCTTGTGAAATTAAATGTTTTATATGAGAGAGATATTGTTTTATGCATATCATAAAACATAAATCAATAAAATGATCTAAAAACTTGTGAATTAAAACGAATTATCTACAATTCACCATACCTATTTAAAATTATCTCTTCTTCCAATGAAAACTTGTAGTGTGAATATTTACACTAACTTCTAGGACCACTGAATATGTTTGTTAGATTCCAAGAGTGAGCTTCTATCTAATAGATCAAATAGTGGTGATGGATTGTGAGCCAAATTGCATAGTTGAGGAGCACAAAATGTGCGAACAGCAAAACAAAACCCGTGAAAATATGTAGCAATCCTGGGAATTCAGAAATCTATTTTTTACCTACTAACAGGTGTGTGCACACACATTTAAGCACGTACACACGTGTATAATACCATGCACATGCATTGACATGCATGGAAACCTAAACGCGTGCGCGCCCCTGTCTAACATTTAGAGTATTTACTCACTAACTTTAATTTAATTTAATGACTAATGTTCTTCAACAATGACTTCGTAATCATGATTATTTTGATTATTTTTACAATATAGTCTAAAACCTATCATCATCATCACCACTACAATATAGTCTAAACCTATCATCATCATCGTCATCCTCATCCTCATCATCATCAACATCACCATAATTGTTCATCATCATTGACAATATCATCATGATCATGATCATCATCATCATCATCATCCTCATCATCATAGTCAACATCCTCATCACCATCATTGTCATCATCCTCATCATCATAATCACAAACATTTTCCATTATCATCATCAATCATCACCATCATCCTCCTCATCATCATCATCATCACCAACATTGTTTGTCATTGTCATTGTCATCATCCTTGTCATCATCATCATCATCATCATCCTCATCATCATCGTCACCATCACCATCATTGTTCACAGTCATCACTATCATTGTCATCATGATCATCATGATCATCATCATCATCAACCTCATCATCATCATAGTCATCATCCTCATCATCATCATTGTCATCATCGTCCTCATCATCATCATCACTGTTCATCATCATCATTCCATTACAAATGTTTGGAAATAAAATCAAATCAAAGTGTCAACTAAACCTATCATCATCATCCTCATTGTTCCTCATCGTCATTGTCATCATCATCATCCTCGTCCTCATCCTCATCATAATCATTATCATCACCATCATTGTTCATCATCATTGTCATCGTCATCTTCATCCTCATCTTCATCCTCATCATCATAGTCATCATCCTCATCATCGTCATTGAAATCATCCTTATCATCATCATCACAATCATCATCATCATCATCATCATTGTTCCTCATCATCGTCATCATCGTCATCATCATCATTGTTCATCATCACCATCATCATCACCATTATTGTTCATCCTCATAGTCATCTTCATAGTCATCATCATCCTCATCCTCATCATCATCTTCGTCATCAACATCATAATCCTCATCATCGCAATCATCATCATCATCATCATAATCACTGTCATCATAGTAATAGTCATCGTGTTCATCATCCTCATCATCATCATCATCATCACCATCATTGTTCATAATCATAGTCATTATAATCCTCATCGTCGTCATCATCGTCATCAACATCATCATCGTCATCATCCTCATCTTCATCATCCTCTTCATCATCATCATCATCATCGTCATCATCACCAACATTATTCGTCATCATAATTTTCATCATCCTCATCAGCATCATCATCATCATCATCATCCTCATCCTCCTCATCATCGTAATCATCACCATCATTGTTCACTATCGTCATTCTCATCCCCCTCATTATCATAATCATCACCATCATTTTTCACCATAATCATCCTCCTCCTCCTCCTCGTCATCATCATAGTCATCATCCTCATCATCATCATTGTCATCATCCTCCTCCTCATCATCATCATTGTTCATCATCATCATTCCATTGCAAATCCTTGGAAATAAAATCAAAGCAAAGTTTAAACTAAACCTATCATCGTCATCATTCTTCCTCATCGTCGTCATCATCATCCTCATCCTCATCCTCATCCTCCTCCTCCTCCTCATCATCACCATCATTGCTCGTTATCATTGTCATCGTCATCATCATCCTCATCCTAATCCTCATCATCATCATCATTGAAATCATGCTTATCATCATCATCACAATCATCATCATCATCATCATCATTGTTCCTCATCATCGACAGCATCATCATCATCATCATTGTTCATCATCACCATCATCACCTCCATCATTGTTCATCCTAATATTCATATTCATAGTCATCATCATCATCGTCATCATCATCATCATCTTCATCATCAACATCATCATCCTCATCATCACAATCATCGTAGTCATCATCCTCATCATCATCATTGAAATCATCCTTATCATCATCATCACAATCATCATCATCATAATCATCATCATTGTTCCTCATCATTGTCAGCATCGTCATCATCATCATTGTTCATCATCACCATCATCATCGCCATTATTGTTCATCCTCATAGTCATCTTCATAGTCATCATCGTCCTCATCATCATCATCATCTTCGTCATCAACATCATCATCCTCATCATCGTAATCATCATCATCATCATCATAATCACTGTCATCATAGTAATAGTCATCGTGTTCATCATCCTCATCATCATCATCATCATCACCATCATTGTTCATCATCATAGTCATTATAATCCTCCTCCTCCTCATCATCATCGTCATCAACATCATCATCCTCATCCTCATCATCATCATCATCCTCTTCATCATCATAGTCGTCATCATCATCATCACCAACATTATTTGTCATCGTCATCATCATCATCCTCATCAGCATCATCGTCATCATCCTCATCCTCCTCATCATCGTAATCATCACCATCATTGTTCATCGTCATCATCCTCATCCTCCTCATTATCCTAATCATCATCATCATCATCACCAACATTATTTGTCATCGTCATCATCATCATCCTCATCATCATCATCGTCATCATCCTCATCCTCCTCATCATCGTAATCATCACCATCATTGTTCATCGTCATCATCCTCATCCTCCTCATTATCCTAATCATCACCATCATTGTTCACTGTCATCATCATCATCATCATCCTCCTCCTCCTCCTCCTCATCATCATCATAGTCATCATCCTCATCATCATCATTGTCATCATCATCCTCCTCCTCATCATCATTGTTCATCATCATCATTCCATTGCAAATGCTTGGAAATAAAATCAAAGCAAAGTTTAAACTAAACCTATCATCATCATCATTCTTCCTCATCGTCGTCATCATCATCATCATCACCATCATTGCTCGTCATCATTGTCATCGTCGTCATCATCCTCATCGTAATCCTCATCATCATAGTCGTCATCCTCATCATCGTCATTGAAATCATGCTTATCATCATCATCACAATCATCATCATCATCATCATCATTGTTCATAATCACCATCATCACCTCCATCATTGTTCATCCTAATAGTCATATTCATAGTCATCATCATCATCGTCGTCGTCATCATCATCATCTTCATCATCAACATCATCATCCCCATCATCAAAATCATCACCATCATCATCATAATCATTGTCATCATAGTAATAGTCATCGTGATCATCATCCTCATCATCATCATCATCATCACCATCATTGTTCATCGTCATAGTCATTATAATCCTCCTCCTCATCATCATTGTCATCATCAACATCATCATCCTCATCATCCTCATCATCCTCATCCTCTTCATCGTCATAATCATCATCATCATCATCGTCGTCATCGTCATCATTGTCATCAACAAATTTATTCGTCATCGTCATCATCATCATCCTCATCATCCTCATCCTCATCATGATTGTCATCATCACCATCATTGTTCACCATCATCATCGTCGTCGTCATGATCATCATCATCATCATCATCGTCATCATCACCATTTTCATCATCCTCCTCCTCATCATCATCATTCCATTGCAAATGCTTGGTAATAAAATCAAAGGAAGGTATCAACTAAACCTATCATCATCATCATCATTGTTCCTCATCATCGTTATCATCATCATCATCATCATCATCATCATCCTCATCATCATCATCATCACCATCATTGTTCATCATCATTGTCATCATCATCAACATCCTCATCCTAATCCTCATCATCATAGTCATCATCATCCTCATCATCATCATCATCTTTGTCATCAACATCATCATCCTCATCATCACCATCATCATCATAATCACTGCCATCATAGTAATAGTCATCATGGTCATCATCCTCATCATCATCATCATCAGTAGCATCATTTTTCATCATCATAGTCATTATAATCCTCCTCATCATCATCGTCGTCATCAACATCATCATCCTCATCATTGTCATCATCATCATCCTCTTCATCATCATAGTCATATTCATCATCATCGTCATCATTGTTGTCGTCCTCATCATCATCGTCATCATCACTAACATCGTTCGTCATCGTCATCGTCAGCATCCTCATCCTCATCATCATCATCCTCATCCTCATCCTCATCATCATCATCATCATCGTCATCCTCATCCTCATCATCATCATCATCATCACCGTCATTGTTCACCATCATCATCATCATCGTCATCATCATCATCATCATCATCATCATCATCATCATCATCATCATCATCATCCTCATCATCACCATTGTCATCATCCTCCCCCTCATCATCATCATTCCATTGCAAATGCTTGTAAATAAAATCAAAGAAAAGTTTCAACTAAACCTATCATCATCATAATCATTGTTCCTCACCGTCATCGTCATCATCATCATCCTCGTCCTCATCCTTATCCTCATCATTATCATCACCATCATTGTTCGTCATCATTGTCAGCGTCATCATCATCCTCATCCTAATCCTCATCATCATAGTCATCATCCCCATCATCGTCATTGAAATCATCCTTATCATCATCATCACAATCATCATCATCATTGTTCATAATCACCATCATCACCTCGATCATTGTTCATACTCATAGTCATCTTCATAGTCATCATCATCCTCCTCATCATCATCATCATAATCACTGTCATCATAGTAATAGTCATCGTGATCATCATCCTCATCATCATCATCATCACCACCATCATTGTTCATCATCATAGTCATTATAATCCTCCTCATCATCATTATCATCGTCGTCAACATCATCATCCTCATCGTCGTCATCATCCTCATCCTCTTCATCATCATAGTCATCATTATTATCCTCATCATCATCATCATCATCATCACCAACATTGTTCATCATCGTCATCATCATCATCATCATCATCCTCATCCTCATCATCATCGTCATCATCACCATCATTGTTCACCATCATGATCATCTGCGGCATCATCATCTTCATCATCATCATTGTCATCATCCTCCTCCTCCTCATCATCATTCCATTGCAAATGCTTCGAAATAAATTCAAACCAAAGTTTCAACTAAACCTATCATCATTTTTCCTCATCGTCATCGTCATCGTCATCATCATCATCATTATCATCACTATCATTGTTTGTCATCATTGTCATCGTCATCATCATCCTCATACTAATCCTCATCATCATAGTCATCATCCTCATTATCGTCATTGAAATCATCCTCATAATCATTATCATCATCATCATCATTGTTCCTCATCATCGCCAACATCGTCATCATCATCATTTTTCATCATCACCATCATCATCTCCATCATTGCTCATCTTCATAGTCATCATCATCCTCATCGGCATCATCATCTTGATCATCAACATCATCATCCTCATCATCGCAATCATCATCATCATCATCATAATCATTGTCAGCATAGTAATAGTCATCGTGATCATCATCCTCATCATCCTCATCATCATCATCACCATAATTCCTCATCATCATCGTCATTATAATCCTCCTCATCATCATCATCGTCGTCATCAACATTATCATCCTCATCATCATCATCATTCTCATCCTCTTCATCATCATAGTCATCATCATCATAATCATCATTGTCATCATCATCATCACCAACATTGTCCGTCATCATCATCATCGTCATCCTCATCCTCATCATCATCATCATCATCATCCTCATCCTCATCATCATCGTCATCATCATCATCATAATCATCCTCATCATCATCATCATAGTCATCATCCTCATAGTCATCATTGTCATCATCCTCCTCCCCATCATTATCATTGTTCATCATCATCATTCCATTGCAAATGCTTGGAAATAAAATCAAAGGAAAGTTTCAACTAAACCTATCATCATCCTCATCATTGTTCCTCATCATCGTCGTCATCATCATCCTCATCCTAATCCTCATGATTGCCATTGAAATCATCCTCATCACTGTCATTGAAATCATCCTTATCATCATCATCACATTCATCATCATCATCATCATCATCATTAGTCCTCGTCATCATCAGCATCGTGTTGCAGCTACAACTTTTTCCCAAATTTTTGAAAAATTTTGGACACTCCTTTTGATTTTGTCTTGCCTGGATTTATTTGGTTTCCTGAACTCTGTTTTTTCCCTATGCTACAAATTTGGATTGTTTGAAGTTGAATTGAGGTCAACTGTTTTCATGCTTTTCGAAAAACTGCTTTTTGTCTGCCAATGCTTTTGACGGTGGAGTTTAAAGTTTGATTTGAAAATGATGTCCTTTTTATCTAAATGATTTCCTTCATCTCTATCGGAAGTCTACTTATGTTTGAGTCAGGGCACTAGTTCTTTATGAAGCCGCCATTTCAGAAAATAAATAATGAGTGACCCAATGGAAAGTCTTGTTTTTTGCCAATGCATGTTTATCTCTTTTGTTATACTGTCATCGTTTTTTGTTTTATCACTGTCGGGGCATTAGTTTCTATATCGCCGCTGTTTCGGAGGGAAAATAGAGAGTGTGTCGATGGCTAGTTCTGATTTTCGCCGATGCCTTGGTTTTATTGATCAAACTTTTTACTTTGCGATGTTTTTGTTTTCGCTATCGGAGTGATGTTTGACAATTGATCGGAGGGCTAGTCCTTTGCGTTGTCGACACGACGGCAGCATTGAGTTTGAAGTCATCGATACATAGTAGTTAAAGCTTCTGATCGCCGATGGTTTCATGATTACCGGGACCAGTAGTTGGTTTGTCACCCGCCATTGCGGCTTTCTAGTGAACTATCTCACCGATGATTAGTGGTTCTGAGTCCCGACCTTTAGCTTTAGAGTTGCCGACCGCTGATGTTTTTATGTTGACCACGGAACCTTTAGTCTATATGTCTTTCGTCGTTGCGGCTACTTAGTGAACTATCCCACCGATGCATTAGTCCTTCCACTCGCTGATGCCGATGTGTTTATTGAATAGTTGTTCTGATTTCCGATACGCAACTTTGCTGGATTTTAGTGCTTTATACCACTGACATTACGGATTACCTTGTGTCTTGACCAGCCGATATGTAGTCTTTATAACCTCCGATTGCCTAGGTTTTCATTTGATCGTGGAAGTCGTAGTTTGATTGTCTTCTGCCGTTGTGGCTCCTCAGTGAATTGATCATCCGATGCTATAGTACTTCCACCCGTCGATGAGAGTTTTGTTTTTTCCCGATGCTTAAGTAGTTCTGCTCATCGAGAGGGTTTTTCCCACCTTTTTTATGTTCTTTTACTCTATTTTATGATGGTGAAGTTGTTTCGTTGGTTTTGGTCGAGTCTAGTTTTCTCTGAGATAAGGAGCACAGTTTAGGGTTTAGATTGGCGGTTACATTGCTGGGATTCATGCTTTCTTTGGAGGATTTCTAGTTAGTCTAGATGCGTCCTGGATTGAGATAAAGAGTCTGTTTTTCGGGCTTGTGATTTTAGTTTGGATAGTGGACTTAGCGGATTTGAAGATACAAACTTGTAGTATTTTCTTTGCATTATCATTTTTCTTTTCATGCATTAATATTGTTGATAGTTCATTTTACAGGATGTGTGTTTTGATATAGTTTGTGTTACTTTGTCAAATTCTAAGTGGTATAAGAATAGGCTGTGTTTATGATAGAATGATTGTTGAGCTACAAAGAAGGTATATCTAAAAGGGAGGTAGCAAGGAATGAAGTGGTTGAAGAATGAAGAAGCATAGATAGAGAAAAGAAGAAGAATGTGAAGGTCTAAGCTCAACAGGATCTAAAAAAGGACCAACGGATTACTGAGCATAATCAATAGCAGCAGAGGCCCAGGCTTGGTAAAAGTTCACGACGACTAAGCTGGTCCCTCTTTATAAAAGTGATATTAAATTTTAGTTTAATGTAACGTATTGTACAACACTCACTAAAAGAAAAAATTGTGGATTTAAACGATTGGGGAGCCCAAAGGTCACCGGAGGGAAACCCAAAGGTTTGCGGTTTCACATAAATATAGGAGAGTTAGATGTAGGAGAGGACTTTTTTCCCAGATAGATTTGTGAGAGTATGTTGTAAGAAGAACTATTTCCTTTTGCAATAAATAATTACAAGTTTCCTATTGGAGAAAGCTTGGTGTAATTTTTCAAATGATGTACTATGGATCTGTTGAATGTGTATATTTCATTTTCAGCTTGTGTCCAATAACTGTGAGATCAAGTCTAACTCTTTGAACCTATGTTCTTGTTATGAATGCACTCTAGTTTATTCTATGAAATTTCCACTGTGAGTAATGAAGGCTTTCCATAAACAATAATCTATCTTGTTGTTCATATGTCTATTAATGTTCATGTGTTTTGAAATAAGTAACAACTATCTGTGATTTTTATTAATGCATGTGCAGAAATGCATTACTCATTGATAAATGATAATCTTGCTCTCTAGGGATAGGTTAGATAATTAGTTTTAGTTTCTTGCTGTGCGTGATTTAGATGTGAGAGAGTTAAGACGAGAGGTAAGAACCTGTGCATCACATTGTGACCACTCATCATATTCTATATCAATATGCATTCTTAGATAGGCACTTGCACATCATACTTAAATTCAAAAAACTAAAATACACACAGTGGATTGGGCTGTAACCAGTAAAACCTTTATTTTGTTACTTGACCTATGGTAGTCGGACCGTAAATGAGACAGATTCCCCATACCAAATAGTAACGGGCTAGTTAGGAACATTTACTGGGGAGATTCCCTAACTGTTGTTACCTAGGAATTTCGAGGCCTCAATATTTTTTAGTGCTAGAAGGAGGGCAGCCAGTGCGTGGCTGGCCGAGGAAACCCGTTTCCTCGAAATTACTCCACTGGTAACAGTTCTGAGAGCGGTTTGTTTCCCAATCCAATTCTTGAAGAGAAGGGTAAAGAGCATCTTTATTCTATCGATAATGAAGTAGTTGACGATTTGAGAAGAATTACTAGGGCTTATGAAAAGAAGATCAGAGGATTACCTATTATCCTTGCCTTACCCAGAATAGAATATCAGAAGAAATACCACCCTATATTGGAAGACGCAGTGTTGGTTGAAGATTTTGAAGAACTGGTAGAAACAACCTTATAGGATGTTGCTCAGCCTATGAATCAGTTGGACCCAGATACACCTATTCATACCCCTATTCATTCACCACCTCATTCTCCACTTAAAATAATGGCAAATGTGAACGCAAATCAGCCACCCAACCCACCAAATCCATCACCTGCTTGGAAGGCTAGGTCAGCATTAAACCTGGCACCTCCTTTGCATGATTTTCCTCAATCGTTTGAGAAAATGTTTCCTAAGTTTGACCAAGTGAAATTTTTTGGTTGACGATCATTTACAAAGTTTCTAGTTGGATATAGAAGGAATAAGGCCTAGAGAACATGAAGATGTAGTCTGCAGATTGTTTCCACATACCCTGAAAGGAGAAACAACCTCATGGTATTTTTCTCTGCATGCAAACTCAATCACAAACTAGGACACATTTGAAAGAATATTCAGAAGTTTATATGCATCCCAGAAAACTCATGCATCTCTAATGAAAGGGTTATGCACTTTAAAGAAAGAAAGAAAAGAAAAAGTGCATAGTTTCACTCAAAGGTTTGTTGCTTATCTTAAAAAAAATTCTGCAGCTGATAAGCCCTCTAATAAAGCTCTGATTGAATACTATACTTCAGCTCTAGGGCCTGACTTGGCCATGTTTTCCAAGATGACAATCAAACCTACATAATTAGAAACTTATGAAGAAGCTGAGAGAGTAGAAGCTGAAAACGAGAGCATAGAATATTATCCTGAGTAGTCGAGAGGAAAAACTTTTGGTAAGAAATCCTTATTATTGACTAAGACTAAGGAGGAGCAGTCACATGACTTTGAAGGAATGTTGAAAATGATGCAGAAGTTATCTAACAGAGTGATAGATTTGGAAAAAGAAAATGAGGCTTAGAAAGCATATAAGCCTTGCTATAAAAGGAGAGAAGACAACAATCAATCTAAACCTCCTCGACACATTCCTACATTAATGAATTTAACTGAAGTAGCTATGGATAATTTTTGCACCTTTCATCAGCAGCCTCATTCTGAAAAAAATTGTTTCCAATGGATAAATTTGATGACATTAGTAATGAATCAACTATTGGATTCCAAACTAACAGAAGCTCATGAGGAAGAAAAAAATAAGCAACCCACAGAAAAACAAGAAGAGGATGCTTTGGTTTTATGGGACTATGTCTCAATGTTTGATACTGACTAAAGAAGGTTATCTAAAACTAGAGGAGATATCAGAAACAAACGTGACAACAAGAAGTCAGGGTTTGATAGAAGAAGACAGGTCAGTACTCTCAAAAATTAAGAGACTTCAAGAGAATGTAAAGACAATTCAGAAGAGCACCACAGCTGATAAAATACCTGAATTCACCATTACGAGTCAAAATCCAAAAAAATCAACATGCATGTTAATCCTGTTGAAGAGAAGATTGATAATGTAAAAAAGAATCTCTAAGAACATAAGATGGAGTATAATATTGTGGAAGAAATTAAAAGGGCTAAGGAAAATATCTCATTGTTTGAAATGTGTAATGTGCCTCATGAGAAAGAAAAATTGTTCAAATCACTTGAAGTACCAGAAGAAAAGATTCCCACTGACAACCAACCTAAAGAAGAAGAAATTGGTGAAGCAAGTGTGGGAGGTAATTCTAAATACAAAACCCCACCATCTCTCCTAACTTTTGAAATTTTCAACCATAATGTGCACAACTGTTTAGTAGACTCAGGGGCATCAGTCAATGTTATGCCACATTCAGTCTACAAGAAGATAAATGGACAACCAAAACCATCTACCTGGGAGGTTATTCAGTTAGACAGAACAACTGTGAAGGTAATTGGGGAAATGGAGGATTTTATGATTCAATTATCTTCAAATGAAAAGGTCTGTCAGTTCATCGATATTGTAGTAGCATACATACCTGAGGCTTATTTACTTGTTTTGAGTCGAGATTGGTCAACAAAGCTAAATGGATATTTTGCATCAGATTGGTCACATCTGTGGTTGCCTTATAAGGGAAGTCTCAATCAAATAAAAGTATTAAGAGAGCCCCACATGAATCACAATGTTACTCAGTTGGAGGGTAAGAATGAACCAGTTAATTCTGTATTGGGAAATTACTTCATTGAACTAGAATCGGGAAACTACCAAGCGGAAGAATCCAACGGTACACCAGACACCCAACCCGATATCCTTCGATTTTCACAGGCTGATGAGATTGATTGTAAAATAGTAGACTTAGTTTCAGATGTAGTTTTTGATTCAAGTACAGTAGAAGTAGATAGTCTTTGGACACTTTTTTTTGATGGATCTAAAACATTGGAAGGACCAGGAGCCGGATGTGTCCTGATTGATCCAAAGAAAAATAAACATTTTCTTTCATGTAGATTATAGTTCAACTGTACCAATAATACAACCGAATATGAAGCATTAGTTCAGGGACTAAGAAAATCAATTGAATTAAAAGTAGAAAATCTTAAAGTGTATGGGGATTCTAAAATAATTGTAAAGAAAATTTGAAATCAGATACATTGCATTTCACCTCATTTAAAAGCTTACCATAATGAAGTGTGGGATTTGTTTGAAAAAATTTATGCATTTAATATTGTAACTATTCCTAGACTAAAGAATGCAGCAACTGACTTGTTAGCTACCTTAGCTGCAAGGCTTGTACCTTCTGATAATAGATGTTCTATTGAATTACTTTTCAAGCCTTTGGTTCCATACATGGTCACTAATTTACGGGTTTTTTATGATGATCAAAAAATCCTGGAATGTTTGACGAATGATGAGACTTTCAAAGGGGCAATTATCAATGATGAACAACACCAAGCTGAGTTAAAATTTGACAACTTTATTCCTAAATGGGTCAGGACCTTAGAGCAGATGTTTGATTTAGAAAACAAGTCCAGAAGACCAGCGAATGTCAAGACTCATAGCTCATCTTTACAATTCGAGTTGATAAATTTAGGAACTAAAGTTGAACCCAAATATGTAAATTTGGGAAAGTGTTTCTCTCCCAGTGAAATAAATAAGTTTGTTAATTTGTTCAAATAGTACAAAGATGTGTTTTCCTAGACATATGAAGAGCTTAACACATATGACATGAATATTATACAACATGTCATCCCTATTAGATCTGGAGTCAAGCCTTATCCACAGCCTTTGAGAAAAATGCATCCAAAACTGGAGCCTTTAATTCAGAGTGAAGTGAAAAAATTATTGGATGCCAAAATTATATTCAAATTCAGACACTCGTAATGGGTTTCGAATTTGGTGCCGGTAAGGAAGAAATATGGAGAAATCAGGTTATGTGTGGATTTCAGAAACCTAAATCGTGCTTCAGATAAAGACAACTATCCAGTCCCACCCATGGAACAGATATTGCATATGGTTTTAGGTTCTGAGTTATTTTCATTATTATATGGATTCTCTGGCTATAATCAAGTGTTAGTAGCTCAAGAATATAGACTTAAAACTACATTCAGAACAAGGTGGGGAGCTTTTGCTTATAGAAGAATGCCCTTTGGACTCATAAATGCTAGAGATACTTTCCAGAGGGCCATGGATATAGCTTTCCATGGTATGATTGGCTGTAGTGTTGTGGTATATCTCGATGATATCATGATATTTTCAAAAAAGAGAGAAAAACATGCATTCCATCTAAAACAAATTTTTGAACGTTGTCGAAAATATGGTATCTCACTGAATCCCAAGAAATGTGTGTTTGCGGTTATAGAAGGAAAGCTAATGGGTCACATTGTTTCTAAAAAAAGGATATCCATAGACCCGGAAAGGATAGAGGCCATCGAACAGATCCCTTTACCCCATAACAAAAAAGGTATGCAATCATTCATGGGGACAATTAATTTCGTGCGAAGGTTTGTACCGGATTTTGCTCAAATTGTCAAACCTTTGCAGCAAATGGTGAAACAAAGTGTACAATTCAAATGGAATTATGTGGAAAAAAATGCATTCAGTAAGATAAATACATCTATTACACATGCACTGTCTCTTAAAAGTCCAAATTTCGTAAAATATTTTATTTTGTACACTTTCGCGTCTAATGATTCATTGGCAACGGTGCTTACTCAGAAGGAAGATAGGGGAGATGAGTACCCCATATCATTTATGAGCACTGGTATACAGGTAGGCAAATTGAATTACCCAGCTGTGGATAAAGAAGCTTATGCAGTCTTAAAAGCGGTAAAACAATTCAGGCCACACATACTTAAGAACGGAACTAAGGTAGTAGTTCCACACCCAGGTGTAAGGTCTCTTTTTGTACAAAAGGAATTAGGAGAAAGAAGAGGAAACTGGGTAACAGCTTTACAAGAATATGATCTTGAATTCAAACTAGCATCTATAGTAAAGGGGTAGGGATTGTGCAAACTAATGGCTGAAGGTAAAGACAATGAAGAAAACAATTGGGATAGTGAGGCTGAGTTACATATGATGGATGTATGTCCTCTTTTCATAGCTCCAATTTCCTGGTACCGAGACCTTGTTCATTACCTTCGAGAAGGATTGTTGCTAGAACATTGGAATTCCAAAAAATGAAGAGCATTGCGCCTTAAATCAGCTTCATATCTGATCATTGATGGAATATTATTCAGAAATAATTATGATGGAGTTCTTCTCAGATGCTTAGAGAAAGAAGATGCAAAGAAGGTCATAACAGAGTTACATGATGGGCCTGCTGGAGGTCATTTTTCTAGAGATACGACAGCCCATATGATTCTCAGAGTTGGATACTATTGGACCACACTATTCAAGGATGTGCATGCCCATGTCAGAAAGTGTGATATCTGCCAGAGGTGTGTGGGAAGACAAGCCAAAGCAGCAGGACCATTGAAGCTTATGATGATAATAGAACCATTCAAGAAATGGGGGATTGATATCATTGGAGAGATAAAACCAAAGTCTTCCTTGCAACACAAATACATTTTGACGGCAACTGACTACTTCACTAGATGGGTCGACGCCATTCCATTACGTAAAGTGAATGAAGATGCGGTCATGGATTTCTTGCAAGATCATATTATGACCAGGTTTGGGGTTCTAATTTCCCTGTATTTTAATAATGCTACTTATTTTTCTTCTATTAGATTAACTACATTTTCTCATGAAAGAGGAATCAAGTTACATTATTTTGCAAACTATTACCGACAAGGAAATGGTTTGGCAGAATATACAAATAAGAATCTGATTAGGATCTTAAAGAAAACTATGATAGAAAACCAGAGAAGTTGGAATTTATCATTATCGAATGCTCTTTGGGATGATAGAGTCACACCCAAGAATTCCTTAGGTGTGTCACCATATACCCTCGTTTATGAAAAAGAAGCTATTCTTCCTCCCAACATTATGCTACCATCTTCCATAATGGATCAGGAGTCTAGAGGTACAAATAATGAAATCCTATAGATTAGAATCTGTAATCTTTTGAAGGTAGAAGATTCTAGGTCCAAATCTAGAGAACGATTTAAGTATCAACAGGAAGTAGTGAAACGATGGTTTGATAAGCATAAAGCTGGAAAAAAGGAATTTGAAGTGGGAGATATGCTTCTTAAGTGGGATCATCTACATGATGAAAAGGGGAAGCACACAAAGTTTCAATAGTTATGGGTAGGCCTATATCTGATTGAAGCCAATATGGGCCCCTCAACTTACAAGTTGCAAGATTTACAAGGGTGGGAGGAGAACTTGTGAGTTAATGGTTTAGTTCTCAAATCGTATTTTTCTTGATTTTTATTTCTTTATTAACGTATACATAAATAAACAGATTGCTTGGTTTGTTTTTATTTGCTTATTTTTGTTTGTTTTAGTTAGGGTTTGATTGATCTTAATAAAGAAGCAAACTTTTGGTTGCATGGAGAACATCAGAATTCTGGTTAACTAAAATCCTTGAATATAAGACTATGTACTATTGATTTATTTGAAAGAACTTCTTCTAGTTTAACAGTTTTCCTTAATGGATATGAACACATTGAAGTCCTACTTAATCCTCATAAAATAACTCAGGATCAAAAGGTATGGAATACTATATCGAGGCTCCATCAATCTCACATTTAAAAATTTCTTAGGGGGTGACAACAAAAGACCCATGGAAAGGAAGCAAGTTAAACAATATATTATATATAAATGATCCCATCCCAAGAATTGAAAGCCAAAAGGAAAATAAGAGTAAAAAATCTCCTAAGAAAGCAATATGTATGAAAACGAAGTATTGAACCATATGAGTACAAAATTGCCAAAGTTATTCTCCGTCCATGAGCTGAAAATTAAATACATCTCTCACACAAAAGGACACTATGGATAGAGGAGCCTGAATAAAAAAATTCAAAAAGAAAGGCATGCAGGAGGACTCAAAAAGGACAAAAAAGTCCAAAATCACAAAAGTGAAAAATGGCATGGGAATGAGAAACAAACGAATATTTCTATTTACCATATGTTACAATCCTGTGGTGTCCAAGTTGGGAGCTAGCCAAAAAAAAGGTAAATGAAATTCATAATTCCTGGCCTCGAAAGAGTTATCTAGACTTTTAAATATTGGTTCCCATTATCCCTAAATTGGACTATCATCAATGATTAAAGTACATACATCTGTCATTTGGGAAATACAGACATCTAGAAGAATTCAACATGTTGGTTTTTTTGTCAAACAGTCTGTTACTTAAGGAAGAATTGGTCTAGAGATCTGGGTTCACCAGGTAGTCACTAATTGTTGTAGCTGCAACTTTTCCCCAAACTTTTGAAAAACTTTG
Organism: Pseudotsuga menziesii; assembly: GCA_001517045.1. NCBI lineage: Eukaryota > Viridiplantae > Streptophyta > Pinopsida > Pinales > Pinaceae > Pseudotsuga > Pseudotsuga menziesii. The sequence goes on along the minus strand of LPNX011042475.1, from coordinate 91,329 downwards.
GACCCTCCTTTTGATTTTATCTTTCCTGGATTTATTTAGTTTTCTGAACTCTATTTTTTCCCTCCGCTACAAATTTGGATTGTTTGAAGTTGAATTGAGGTCAACTGTTTTCATGCTTTTCAGAAAAATGCTTTTTGTCTGCCAATGATTTTGACTGTGCAGTTTAAAGTTTGATTTGAAAATGATGTCCTTTTGATCTAAATGATTTCCTTCATCACTATTAGAATTCTATTTATGTTTGAGTCGGGGCACTAGTTCTTTATGCAGTCGCCATTTCGGAAAATAAATAATGAGTGACCCGATGGAAAGTCCTGTCTTTCACCAATGTGCATTTATCTCTTTTGTTTTACCGTTGAAATTTTTTGTTTTATCACTGTCAGGGCATTAGTTTCTATATTGTTGCTGTTTTGGAGGGAAAATAGAGAGTGTGCCGATGGCTAGTTTTGATTTTCACCGATGCCTTGGTTTTATTGATCAAACGTTTTACTTTGCAATATTTTTGTTTTTGCTATCAGAGTGATGTTTGACAATTGATTGGAGGACTAGTCCTTTGCATTGCTGACACGACGACAACATTGAGTTTTAATTCACCGATACATAGTAGTTAAAGCTTCCGATCACCGATGGTTTCATGATTACTGGGACCCATAGTTGGTTTGTCACCCGCCGTTGTGGCTTTCTAGTAAACTATCTCTCCAATGATTAATGGTTCTGAGTTTTGACCTTTAGCTTTAGAGTTGCCAACCGCCAATGTTTTTATTTTGACCATGGAAACTTTAGTCTGTATGTATTCCGCCGTTGTGGTTTCTTAGTGAACTATCCCACTGATGCATTATTTCTTCCACTTGTTGATGCTGATGTGTTTATTGAATGGTGGTTCCAATTTCCGATATGCGACTTCAGCATATTTTAGTACTTTATACCACCGACATTGCATATTATCTTCTGTCTTGACCCGCCGATACTTAGTCTTTATAACCTCTGATCACCGAGTTTTTCATTTGATTGCGGAAGTCGTAGTCTTGTTGTCTTCCACCATTGCGGCTCCTCAGTGAACTGATCATCCGATGCTACAGTGCTTCCACCCGCTGATGAGAGTTTTGTTTTTTCCCAATGCTTAAGTAGTTATGCTCATCGAGAGGGTTTTTCCCACCTTTTTTATGTTCTTTTACTCTATTTTATGATGGCGGAGTTGGTTCATTGGTTTTGGTCGAGTCTAGTTTTCTCCGAGATGAGGAGCACAATTTAGGGTTCAGATTGGCGGTTACATTGATATGATTCATGCTTTCTTCAGACAATTTCGAGTTAGTCCAGATGCAGCCTAGATTGAGATAAAGAGTCTTTTTTTTTTCTTATGATTTTACTTTGGACAGTGGATTTAGCGGATTTGAAGATACAAACTTGCATAATTTTCTTTGCATTATCATTTTTCTTTTCATGCACTAATATTGTTGATAGCTCATTTTATAGGATGTATATTTTGATACAGTTTGTGTTACTTTGTCAAATGCTAACTGGCCTAAGAACAAGCTTTGTTTATTGCAAAATGATTGCTCCTGCAAATAAGGTATGTCTAAAAGGGAGGCAGCAAGGAAGGTAGTGGCTGAAGAATGAAGAAGTAGAGATAGAGAAAAGAAGAAGAAAGTGAAGGTCTAAGCTCAACAGGATCTAAAAAAGGACCAATGGATTACTGAGCATAATCAATAGCAGCAGAGTCCCAAGCTTGGTAAAAGTTCATTGGAGACCAAGTTGGTCCCTCTTTATAAAAGTGATATTAAATTTTAGTTTAATGTAACGTATTGTACAACACTCACTAAAAGACAAAATTGTGGATTTAAATGGTTGGGGATCGCAAAGGTCACTGGAGGGCAACCCAAAAGTTTGCAGTTTTGTATAAATATAGGAGAGTTAGACGTAGGAGAGGATTTTTTTCCCAGATAGATTTGTGAGAGTATGTTGTAAGAATAACTATTTCCTTTTGCAATAAAGAATTACAACTTTCATATTGGAGAAAGCTTGGTGGAATTTTTCAAATGCTGTGCTTTGGATCTATTGAATGTGAACTATTTCATTTTTAGCTTGTGTCCATTAACTATGAGATAGTTCTAACTCTTTGAACCTATGTTCTTGTTATGAATGCACTCTAGTTTATTCTATGAAATTTTCATTGCGAGTAATGAAGGCTTTCCATAAACAATAACCTATCTTGTTGTTCATATATCTATTAATGTTCATGTGTTTTGAAATAAGTAACAACCATCTGTGATTTTTCTTAATGCATGCGCATAAATACATTACTCATTGACAAATGATAATCTTGATCCCTAGGGATAGGTTATATAGTTAGTTTTAGTTTCTTGCTATGTGTGATTTAGATGCGAGAGAGTTAAGACAAGAGGTAAGAACCTCCGCATCACATTGTGACCACTCGGTGTATTCTCTATCAATCTGCATTCTTAGATATGCACTTGCACATCATACTTAAATTCTAAAAACTAAAATACACACAGTGGACCGGGCCGTAATCGGTAAAACCTTTATTTTGTTACTTGACCTATGGTAGCCGGACTATAAACCGGACAGATTCCCCATACCAAATAGTAACGGGCTAGTTGGGAATTTTTACTGGGGAGAATCCCTAACTGTTGTTACCTACGAATTTTGAGGCCTCAACACATCATCATCATCATCATTTTTCATCACCACCATCATTGTTCATCCTCATAGTCATCATCATTCTCATCATCATCATCATCAACATCATCATCCTCATCATCGCAATCATCATTATCATCATCATCATAATCATTGTCATCATAGTAATAGTCATCGTGATCAGCCTCCTCCTCCTCATCATCATCATCACCATCATTGTTCATCATCATAGTCATTATAATCCTCCTCATCAATATCATCATCATCCTCAACATTATCATCCTCATCATCCTCATCCTCTTCATCATCATAGTCATCAACATCATCATCATAATTGTCATAGTCATCATCATCTTCATCATCATCATCATCATCATCATAGTCATCATCCTCCTCATCATCATCATAGTCATCATCCTCATCATCATCATCATAGTCATCATCCTCATCATCATCATTGTCATCATCCTCCTCCTCATCATCATAGTCATCATTCTCATTTGATGATCATTGTCATCCTCCTCCTCCTCCTCCTCCTCATTCCATTGCAAATGCTTGAAAAGAAAATCAAAACAAATTGTTTACTTAGCAAATGAACGCACGCATCTCTAACGCATGCGCACAAAGTAGTGTGAATGCGCTTTTAGTGCGTGCACACCCAGAGAGTGTGATCATGCTTCTAGTGCGTGCACGTTATGTTATAAACTACACATGCGCGTGATTTAAATTTAGAATTTCGACAACATCTTTCTTCCAACCAACATGGTGGATGACTTGGCTGCTTTGGTTTTAGGTTTGGGTTTCCCAACCAAGTGGTTTGAACTATATTATGACATAAAAGCTTGTTTTGTACCACTTCTGCTATTTTGTGCATGATGTTCCATATGCCATGCTTGTCCACTATTAATGAAAATTCACACAATTGTGTAGCTCTATATGTAGATTCTGAATATGTAATTTTTATTTAAATCTATTATATTTTTCAATTTTTTATTTAATTTTAAATGGACTAACGTCAATCTAACACAAAAGGTAGGCTATTTTCTTTGGATATAACTTTTGATTGCCTCACCTATTTAAAAAACGGAAAATAACCCACACAAGAAGACATAAATACCTACATCCTAAAAAAAAAAAATATCATTCATTGACTATGTTAAGACTAAGATGTGGTGGACCAATGCTTGACCTTGTAAGTTTAGGGCCTCAATGACTTCCTTAATTTGAAAAATAAAAATATAACATAAATACATATGGAAAAATATTGCTGCACTAGACACACCTGTTATCTACAACTCTATATATTTTTTTTCACAAAATTCCACCATTTTCATACCAAACGAGTGTGTCCAACGCAAACATATTCATTATTTTTTGGGGAAAATATAACATACCAACCTTAGAAGAACCCTCTTTTTGGGGATTTAGGATTAGCTTCCATAGATAAAAGTTATATATTCCGGAAGTTAATCCGATTGTCCACGTTTCATATTCTTACACCATATTCCAAAAAGTTGTGTAGGTACCTCTAATATTGCTTTTTGATGTTCATATTTATGTTTTTCCAGAATCCCATTGCAACGATCGTGTCATAAGTGACCAACATTAGCTTGCACTAGCCCTTAAAGTTTACATTAAGTCAACTTTTATATTTACTAATTCTATGTATGTGTATTAATTTTTAAATGTGTATTTGGGTGTTTGTGTTTATATATGTATTTGTGTTTGTGTTTGTGTGTTTGTATGTTATAATAATACAAACAAATCACATATACTAGTGCTTAAAGGGTTGTGTAACATATTACAATTCACACAAATCACATATACTAGTGCTTAAAGGGTTGTGTAACATATTACAATTCACAATTCACTATTACTTCAACACAAACTTTAACTCTCATTTATAATTTCAATTTCATTTTTATTTCACTTCAAGTTTAACATTTACTTTTTATTTTTTAGTTGTATATGTATGCATTTAGTATTAACATTAATTTTCATTTTTTTTTAACTTGAACAATACTATAATATGCATTTCACTATTAGTCCAACACCAACTCTAACTTTTGTTGCTAATTTTCACTTTTTTTTTTAACTTAACTTAGACTTCAACAATATTATAATATACATTTCATTATTACTCCAACCTAAACTGTAACTTTTGTTGCTAATTTTCATTTTTTTTAACTTAACTTAGACTTCAACAATATATAATATACATTTCACTATTACCTCAACACAAATTCTTAACTTTTGTTGTTAATTTTCACTTTTTTTTAAATTTAACTTAGACTTCAACAATATTATAATATACATTATCAATCCAACACAAACTCTAACTTTTGTTTATAATTTCAATTTCCTTTTTATTTTCCATGTATGTATGCATTTAATATTAATTTTATTTCACTTCAACGTTAATATTTAATTTTAATTTTATTCTTTATTTACTTGTAAGTGTATGTTTATAATTTGTAACTTTCACTCAAATATAATTTTTAACTTTCACTTCAAATATCATCTTTTTTGGACTTAATTTGAGCTTAGCTTTAATTGGATTTACTATGTGCATGTATACATTTAACAATAATTTTGACTTACATCAAATTAGCGTCTAATTTTAATTTACTTTACACATGCATTTAATAATAATATTCACTTCCCTAGAAGCGGGTGTTAGTCATGTCAATACGGACATGGGGGAGGCCGACAGGGTCATCCCCCCCTCGCGTGACCTCAGATTCAACCTCATTAATGTGGTCCTTCAATATAGCTGAGGACATGTCCGCATCCAACCATGCAAATGGGACTCGACCGTCTTTTCACAGTGTCATAAAATTAATTCGCTAAAGTGGGCCAAAGTTCCATTCATTATGTATGTCATCGAGTTCTTGGCTGGTGCATTTTCTCTTGGAGCTCTTTCTTCACCGCCTTTCTCTACTCTTAGTCATCATCGCCATGCTTCACCACCTATGCTCTAGTTTTCTCGGCATTTTAGCCTTTCCGCCATGCCCAGGAGACAACGTGGTGTCCCTCGTAGAGGCTGTTAGGGTCAAGGAGTTCAAGAGGAGTGCCATATCCCTCTCTATGCTCAAGCCAGTGGAAATTATTTCAACTTGGAAATTCTTGAAGAAGTGTGGAGGATTTTCAATGACTAGGAGGACAAATTGTACTGGGCTTTCAGGGCATCCAGAAGAAACCTGGAGAGAAGACAAAACTATTGGATTTTCAAGAACTTACTCATTCAACTAGTCCTTCATTTTAACTCACTGGTTCCTCCCCCCTTTGAGCTCCCATCTTGATTCACACCGTTGGTTCCCCAAGAAGCTTCACCTTCACCATCTTCTCCTCCAAGATCCTCTATTTCCTCGGCCACCACTCCAGCCCCTCCATCCTCCATCGCTTCCCCACCTCATTGCCACCCCTCCACTCTCACGGCATGCAAGCTCTTGTCCAACCCTATAGTGGCAAAAAATACTGCTCCTCTCCCAACTAAGCAGCCTCCTATAGGTACAATGGAAGAAGACAATCCCAGTTGTGATGAGGATATGGCTACGTCCATCGATGATATAGATACCAATCCAGGCAATCCAGCGCATCCAAATTCACTAAGATACAACTACCCCATTATGGAGGAACCCTACCACAAACCTTGAACAAGTTTCGTCATGGCTACGTGTCTTTCTTCGGTTACAGGTAGCTCTACATGCCATTGCCAGTTTTTTATTATTATTATTATTCTGTTAATTTGTTTTTTCATAGTCTAATTTCTCCAAGAACAAGGGATTTTTCTGTATATGCCTATCTTGGTGGCCTATTTTCCCTTCTGGAGGGAGGGTTCTTGTTTAGTGGATCTGTTTTCCCTCTCGAAGGGAGGGTTCAGTTTCATTTTGAGCCTCTATGTCTGCTCAACTTGAGCAGGCCTGCACCTTTGCCTTGTAAACTCCTATGTATCATTATTTTGCTCTTTTTTTAATAGAATAACAACTTACAAAATAATAATAATAATAATAATAATAATAATAATAATACTCACTCAAACTTTAATTATTAATTGTTAATTTTATTTTTCTCCTCAATTCCAAGTAATGATCCTCTTTAATAACCATACCTTTGAGATCCTCTTTAATATCCATCCATTTGAGATCCTCTTTACTAGCCATCTTATTTTCCAATTTAACTAAGTCATCCATTTACACATTTCATTTAATAATATCTTCCAACTTGTACACTCTAAAATATATGTATTCCATTTCATCGTATGCCAAAGGATGAATCCTCTAGGGGTTTGAGTGGAGTGTGATTTTTTCCACTTCCTTTTGGTGTATTTTTAACAATAAATATATATCTCACCCAATGGTTTATCACAAATAGATCCTCATACTCAAATATATTCAAATTCAAAATGGCGTACCTTTTTCAAAACCTGATTAGAAGATTCTTTTATGGACGACTTGTATTTGAGGAAAAATTTGAATTTCAAATCATTTCAGTCTAAAACTTTGGCCTTTGGTACCCTAATTTTTCCACTTTCCAATTTTGTAGGTTTTACCTAATTTGGATGTGCCAATTTGTTTTATTGAAAATGTCCCAAAACTTCTTATTTTTACCTTATCCAGAAGAGAAAACTTGTATGATATGCCACGTGTCCAATATTTCATTTATGCAATTGAAACTCCTACCACATACACACTTATCCATATTATTTCATATACAATTTGGATATAGCATGCTTCATATATGAACTTTTTTCCTAGAACAATTGCTCTATACTAGGGTTTTGGACTAGTAAAAAACCCTATATACCTCAAAAAATATCTCTGAACTTGTAATGGATCAAGATCTAAATTTTGAAATGGAGATATATTGGCTTGTTTTAGAAGTGTATTTTTAACCTTGATTTTTGACTCCTTATAGAAGAAAACTTGTAATGAAAATTCCAAGATGACTCGGTTTGCATAATCCATTCCTGAAGAAAGAGTTATGATACCAAATGTTATGCAAGAAAGTCCCAGAAATAGCATAAAAAGAAAATAAATAGACAATAATAGAGTAATCCATGCCTTAATAATAAATAAAAGAGATAAATAGAAATACTCTTTGAAGGAGGAACCTCCTTACACAGTGTACTCATTACACAAGACAAGACAAGATACAATGATGACTAAAATGAGAATATCTCCTTCCTATATATAGGAAACCAAGGTGAACAATAAAAATTAAAGTAGCCTACTTCTTGCATGACTAAGAATTGAGAGCAACAGAGACAATAATGATTCCTAAATAGTTCCGCTTGACAACTTGCTTACACTTTGTGCGTAGTTATGTCTTCCACTTGCTTGAGCACTTACTTGAAATTCTTAGTTGGTGAGTCACCATCATGAAATCTGGGCACACACACAACATGAAGGAGAAAGTAAACGAATGGTGCTTTCCTTTTTGGGTGCTTGCTTGCAAGAAAAATATGGCTTAGGTTCCATATGCAATCATGGGCATGTCCTATGATAGATAGGGGTTATAGATGCTTCCAAAGTATAATGACAATACAACTACCGAACAATATGTATCTATATGCAACTTATTTTGTCTACCTACCCCTTATGTTTATGCACATCTGCAACCATGGCCTAGTTCCTCAACAAACTGTGATTAATTTTCTTACCATGAGCATGACAGAGTATGAGTCATGCATAATGATACAGGTATACCATGGATAGAAATAACTTGTGAAATAGAGTGGAAGATTTAAAGGTTCCTTTCAAGTTGAGAGTTACTGAGATAACATTGTACAAAACTTTCATTGATCTCGGTGGTCTAAAGATATTAACTATAATATTAGAGTTAAACAAAGTTTCCTCCTCTCCCCTACACTTTTCCGCATATATATCAACAAGGGTAGAAATTTTTTTAGAAGTAGGTTCCGCTCGCACGACCTTAGGTGGAATAGTAATCATCCTCCTGCTCTATGTGGATGATATCATTCTTATAGAGAGGTGCCTCTAACCACTTATACTATGAAACAAGAACTGGACACAGTTCTCATTTTTCTCTCTCCTAATTTTAGTAGCTATTTTTACCTCCATTTAAAAAAGGGTTGATACCCGTATCACACATTTTCATTTTAAGGCATTTTTGGGGGCCTTTGAATCATCTTTGTCATAAAATATTATTACTTTTTTATTTTCAAGTGTGTTTTTTAGACATTTAACAAAACAACATCCATTTAGAAGCAATTATATCGAAAAACATATACATTTTGCAATTTTTCCTTTAAAATAATACATTTTTATAGGAAAATTAAGCCTTTTTTATTGACAAAATTCTAATGAATTCTGGAAAATAAAGACACTTATAACCTTTTTCAATGGATTTTCATAGTTGTTTTGTATAAAAATGATATTATTTCATACTATATTCCAAAATGTTATGATTCACATAGATTCAAGAAAAACTATGTCATATATTTGTAAATAACATATTAAAACCATTATATATAGAACTTTTATTTCTAAAATAAAGTCTGAAATTCAAAATAGTATTAATATATCTTATCAAAAAGTTTTCAAATTTAACATTTTCTTCAAGACATTAAACTAATAAACAATATCATTGAGGCCAAATTCTTCATCGAAATTGGGATTTTCTGGAGCTTAGATTTCCTGAGGGACATCAATGTCATCTTCCATTTGGTCTTCTATGTCTGCAAGATGCCCGAAGTGATCATTTCCAAACACCCCTCTCAATGGTGGTTGAGGCTCTTTAGACATCTTCGCCACAAGTGTTTCACTAAACTCTCCTTTGACTTCTTGCAATTCATCGAAAGAACTCGAATAGAATTAATTCTTTGCTTGATGTAATTGAGTGTAGTGGATATAATCAATGGATATGAAATTTCTTCCTTTTTGTAAGGAGCATGCTATTGTTGTACCTAATCACTAAAAATAAAAAAATAGTTAAGACAAATAGAATAAAGAAGCATACTTTAAAAAAAAATAATAATAATAATAATAAAAAACAAGAAAACTTGAAATATGTTTCCATATGTAATATATCAAATTGTACATGAACCTCCTAATTCCCTAAACCCTCCCCCGTCATTACATTTAAAAAAAAAAATTAACCCCCGAAAAATCATTATATTATACAGAATTTACAAAACAATTACCCTACCCGACTACACCCCAAAAAACATTATATTAAAACTCGCATAGATCCATCCATCTAAAAGGGGATCTACAAGCANAGAGAGAGAGAGAGAGAGAGAGAGAGAGATGCATTTCTAAATAATTTAAATTTAATTTGATTCTACATGTTATTTTTAATATAAAAAAATTAAAGTACACTTACTATACACAAGAATGCGCCGCTCCTTTGGCCACCAAATGAATCTACACTTACTATACACTTACTATACCATTTTTAACTCAGAGTCTGAAGAAGCCTTGAATGCTCTTGCCCTGGCTAACTTAATATAATGAGAAATTGGGCATAAGTTTCAAAAAGTCTATTTTGGTACCCAAAGTTTGATATAATGGGCAATTGGGTCTAAGTTTCAAAAGTCTATTTTAGTACCCAAATTTATAAATAGACAATATTCTTTTTAAATAAAAAAACTGCTTAAAAATACCTAAAACATAATAATAATAACACATAGTTACAATTAATTAAAGTAACCTTGATTTACAAACGAAATAATAATAATAACACATGGTTAAAATTGAAGTGACGCAGATTTACAACTGAACTGAAGTGACCGATACTTACCATTTTACCATTGAATTAACCCGCAGTTGCAATTGAATAACAATAATTCAGAGTTACAATTGAACGATAATCTCTTTAAATGACTGTCATTCTCAATTAGATTAGATGCATGAATGGCCATTTTTTCCATCTTTAATGGACTTAGCTTATATCCTTGTGAAAAAACAACGACCGTCTTTTCCATCTATTATCATTGGGATCTACTTGTGAAAAATGGCCATTGTATTTTTTTCCGTTTCCTGATGTTAAGTTCGCCAATATGTACTCATGATAAATGTGATCTTAGATTTGTAGGAATATGTAATCACCATAAATGTGATCTTAGATTTGTAAGAAAAAGGTTAATAGAATAAGGTTGTTTAAGCTATATCAAACATGTTTTGTGGTTTTGCAGAAGACCAACCAGCATGAGAAAGCTATAAATTATGAATTATGATGAGCATGAGAATGTTATAAATTAATATTGAGACAACTCAGATTGGCAATTGGAACTTCGAGTTGCTAATGAGATTTTGTGGACTTCCACGACGAAAATTTTATGGGTCCATTTTCTTGAATATTCCCTCAAGTAAAGTTCTGGGTGGCACCAAGACAACGGGGTTTTCCAGTTAATCATAATTAATTAATGAATTAGGTCCTGGGGATACAACAAATAATGGATTGGTCAATTCTAAATATTATCCTTGAGCTTTTCAAACAAACATGAAACTCAAACACGGAGGAAATCTAGACCAGCCTTTATTTCGTTTGCTTTAACAGAAAATTGTCAAAACGTCTGCAATGAAGGACCTGAGTAGATAAGTGATAGGTTGGATGACATAGATTCAATGAGGATTATGGATCTGATCTTAGTATTCTTTAAACACCAGCGGAGGTGAAAACCAACCATTAAGCTAGAGGAGACACGTTCAAGTGAAACACCGTACAAAAGAACATCCCAATGGTTAAAGCGCTCCACTCCGAGATGGTTTTTCCAGTGATCTCAGAGTATGACAGGTTTTTCTAGAGTGATCTCACAGTATAACAGGTTTCCGAATCGATCTAACTGGTTGAAATCATAGTTTGAACAACAGATTGTGTGATTCTGGAGCAATTCAAGGGAACTACTCTTTATACTTTGCAATTTTTATTTTAAAAAATTGTGATCTCAGAGTATAACAGGTTTCTCAATCGATCTAAGTGGTTGGAATAACAGTTTGAACAACAGATTGTGTGATTCCAGGCATACTAGCCACTAGATAGTACCTTGTATTGATAGAGACCAATTGATTTTGGCCTAAATGAGCTCAGGTTTATGATTCAATGTTTAGAAACCAGTGGTGAACATGCACCTTTGTAGGATGGTCTAAATTAGAACATATCCAAAGCGAGCTAACCTAACTACAAGAATGCCAATGCAAGCAAAGATGGGTTCTAAATCCACTCCAATTTAATTGGGTCATTAATATGACAAACACAGTTACCAGACCCCACAAGCTAATAACAGATAATTACCCAAACAATGGGGACTAGGTGGGATAATTAAGCAGCACATCAGAACATCTCACGCCAATGCAACCAAATATGAGTTCCAAATCCAATCATATTTATTGGGTCATTTAATTTGACAAACACAATTACAAGAACTTATGAAAAGCTAAGAATAAATCCAAAGCTAAGAGCTAACCTAGCCAGGTACAGGAACGACAATGCAAATGCAAGAAAAGATATGCAAGCTTATAATTGACCAATATTCTCTTAATTGAAAGAAAAAGAAAACCCTACTAATAGCCATTTATTAAACATAGACATAGAGACATACCTGCTGTTCTCTTGAGGTTTGTGTGATAGATCATAGGCCCAAAAATCTTGTGGTTTCTCCTTGAACCTACCCAAACAGGAAGGGATCGGCTCATGATTGGGATTCATGGAGAAAATCTATGATAAAAATGGTAACTATACTATACAATTACTATACACGAGAATGCGCTGCTCCTTTGGCCACCAAAGAGTCGCTCTTCACTGGCGGCGCGATTCTGAGAATCATGCCACCAGTGAAGAGCGGCTCTTTGGTGGCCAAACGAGCGACGCTCCCCTGCGACGGCGGAGGAGGTAGAAGAGGGAAGCGGAGGATGGGAGCCAACACTCTATCTAAATTAGAAATTATATTCTATCTGAATGTATATGCCCCATGAGATCTATTTCTCCCGGCCCCAAGCTACTGGAGGCCACCGCTGAAGTACCATCGAGGAATTTCAAGAGTAACAGCCACACTTTGAAGTATATCGGTATTGAATGTATCGGTGCCCTTGGTAAAGTAATTCAGATCCACGCTAACTTTGGGAAGAACATCACTTAGCAGTGATTGATTACTTAGAGGCTCCGTATGATTCACTGAAATGAAAGACGTTTGCTTTGATTTCTACCATGTCACAATCCGACAATGCTGAAATATTTGTCAAATGCCTGCTCAACTACACGATCAACATCAATAACTTACTATACACGAGAATGCACCACTCCTTTGGCCACCAAAGAGTCGCTCTTCACTGGCGGCGCGATTATGAGAATTGCACCGCCAGTGAAGAGCGGCTCTTTGGTGGCCAAAGCAGCGGCTCTCCCCTGCGATGGTGGAGGAGGTAGAAGAGGGAAGAGAAGGATGGGAGGGGGAGAATGGATGGGCAAAAGGAGGGATGGGCAGAGTTCTGGAACCAGTAGAACACATTGACATCCTCAATGTGCCCAAATTCTTCTAGCTGACCTCTGATTCTTTTTATTTCTTCACTCAGAGGGTTTACCATGCCAGAGTTGACCATAGCTTCCAGGATCTGGATCTGATTTGGTTTTGGATTCCATCTTGTCTTTGCAACAGGCACGGTCCTCTCCCTCTCCTTCTCCGGTACATAATTATGTGATAATGCACCTTCTGTATGGAAAATATTTTTATTAAATCTACTCATATTCGAATATATGTAATGATATTACTAATTAAGTTCCGAAATCATATCAAATCCAATCCTCACTTAACTTGTCAATTTTAGTTGACATAATACGATTACTTGTTCATATCGTTGTATTGTGTATCTATCTATCACTATCAATATGAACATAGAGAAAGAGTTGTTTTTGCACACGTAAACATGAGTGAGACAGGATTATTATATCTAGGTATTTATATCTATATATACACAACATCTGAACAAGCTTTATTTAGTTTGCACTTGCGGGAAAAAGGTATTGTTCACCTCATGGATATAGCGATCTCATCACTGAATAATTTGAAGTTTCAGGCGATATGAACATAGTGGGCCAATTCTTTTTGGAATTCATACTATGTGAATGGTGCAAGGTAGGCTATTGAGGAAACCCCTTCTCCTATCGAGCTCCTTCAATGTATAGATTCAATCTAAACAAGGAAACTACAATGGCATATGTGTGAATAGACAATTCTCAGATTGTTAATTTATAAAGCACCTAGAAATGCCATGACCAAGTACAGCTAGAATCAAAGATATCAACATGGGATGGATAGGTGCCATCAAATGGTCAAATCATTTCATGGTCGAGTTAGTTACAATAGCGCTTTGAATGGTTTAAAAGTCAAATTACAATGTGGTCGTCTCTTACCTAGAATCCAAAGTACCCTCTATCACGTTAATGTCTCATTTTTTAACTTTCAACATGTTATATTAAATGTATAACCGAGATATCATTCTCACTATGTATATTTTTTATATTTGGAGTACTCATGGATGCTCTCAAATCACTAGTCCAAATTTAGATCACTAGTCTAAGCCTAGAATTAGTCCAAGCCTATATTGCACTTTTATTTTAATGGTAAAAATACATAATGGTCAAAAGAGTAGGCCACAAAAGATTAAGATGTCTAAAAATAATTAAACAAATGTATTAACTCTTAACTCCTATAGTTAGAGCATCTAAATTTCTTGTGAATGTCATCAAGGTCATGGGAAGGACTCAAAATTGTTATGGTCTAGATTTTTTATGAGTAATTCAAGTGACAAGCTTCTCTAAGAAAAACTCAAGGAAGATGACAGCCCAATATCTCTTTTAATTAGTTTATATTGTTTTTTGTTTTTGTTTTTGATTAAACGTTGTGGGAGATGGGTAACTAGGAACAAGAGAAATAGAAGAGCATGAGGATCAACTTTAGAGATATGGGAGATATGAAGAGGACATAGTACACGTCAATTGTTAATCATTGAAAGGGTGGAATATAAATAATGCAATGACTTGGTTAGTGGATCAAGCTTGTTTTTTTTATCCATTTTAATTATCCTGTCAAGGTCAATGTTAGCAACTCATTTTTGTATAAGTGTTAGAGGAAACTTGGGGTCTAAAATGGATGTTATAAGAAAAAAAGTCATTGATGCATTGGATTTCAAGAACGAGTAGAATTTGAAGAAAATGAGTCAACCATAATGATTGAATTGAGATATTTGTCTATCTTAATTTTGAATTATAGACAGAGTAAACTTTCAGAACCAGGTGCACTCTTAAGCTGACATGTCTAACATCCCTGAGTAATGCTTTATTTTTAATCCATCTGAATGCTTGATAATACTTTTAATGTTAAGATGGATTTATGCTGGAATAATAAAATTTATACATCCACCCCAGTATGCAACTCGATTCGTCTGCCAAAATGAGACAAGTGCCAAGTGGGTGTCATAACTTTGCTCAGGATATGCTGCAAAATTAGAAGGCATTTTGATACAGTATGGCCATAAATAAGCAACTCTTCTTATGGCCTGAGGACTATGAGGCTTAACCATCATAGTGTAATCGAAGAAATGAGAAGAGGAATTCAAAGTCATTTTGCAGAAAGCTCGAATAGGGTTTTCACAATTCCAGTTAAACACCCCACTTTAAGGATTTTAGAGCAATCCAGGTTTTTCAACGATGTAATGACTAAGAACAAACTTCTATTACATAAATACAACATGTACATCTCTTATTTGTTCAAGAATTTTACAAAATTGGAAGAGCCCTTACCTGATGTAATTAAATTCAATAATAAAAATAAAATGTTAAATAATGCGTAACCATATTGAATTGAAATTGCACGCATTGATATACATACATGCAGAAAATAAGCACAGTGCACGATGGCTGTAACATTCTGTCCACGTACACATGCAGCTTTCCCATGGCTTCACTTAAACCCTCTCCAATGGTTGGAGAAATTAAAAGAAAGAGTCTGTTATCCGTTGATTTGATGTTATCAAAACTGGTAAGTTAATGCCTACCACTGCGCAAATGCTGGATCTTCTTAATTTGTTGGATGAAGAATTTCCTAGGCCATGGTCAAGAATAGGGAAGGTAAAATAAAAAACTTATAATAAAACTTTTATTAATGCAATTTCGAATAAAAAACTTATAATAAAACTTTTATTAATGCAATTTCAAGATCTCAACTCCTAAGCCATGGTCAAGAGAAATAATTATTTTATATGAGGGTAATAATTTTTAAGTAGTTTGTATTGAAGGAGGAAGGAAGGAAATATTTTAACATCCACGAGTCTAAGAATAGTCTATGGGATAGACCAACTCGCACGTTGTTTTCTGCAATTCAATATTTTGTTTGTTCAACTTGATGATGAGCGCCCCCAATTTTTCCACAGTCCCCTCGTTAAATAAATCATCTCAAGATTTATCCACTAAGACATTTGCGTACTTGTCCCTATTGTCCTTAAAGGATTCACACTCTAAAATGAAGTGTTTTTTTTGTCTCCACCTTACCAGCGGTGCAAAAAATACAATGGGGCTGCCATGCAATCCGCCATTAGATTTTTTTTTTATTAGTATGATGTTTGTAATTGAAACTCTTAAGGAGATTTTGAATATTTATATGAATCATGTGTTCTTGTATGGTCTAATATATGATTCCATTATGAATCACATCACAATTTCTTTGATTTTATATGGTTAGAGTGGTGAAATTATTTGTGAAATATTTTTGTTTGTTTAATGTGCAACTTTCAAAAAAGTTCTAATTTATTTTTTGGAGAAAAAAATGGTTTGCCAATTTAGGGGTTGATTTTAAAGTTTTTGTAAACAGCAGTATGTGATGTTTAGGCATGGCTCTATTTTTAACCCCGAAAAAAAAACATGTATACTAGCATCAACACTTTTCTATTTGCAGGTGTTTTTGGTGTTTTTTTGCAAAAATCAACGTTTTTATGCCTAGAGTTCTCATTCTTAGTATAAAGTTCTCGTTTCATAGTATAAGTGGTTCTCTTTGATATTGATATACTACTAAGAATTCTCATCGATTTTTTCTCTAAGTCGGGCATGACTCATAACATTGACAAAACAAAAGTTACGATTATAAGGTCCAAGAAGGTCACTCACACTAATTTTTTTTATGATTATATCATCTTAGAGGAGGTGTATTCCTACAAATATCACAGAATTGGTATTCATCACAAGCTCAACTAAAACTGTAGCATTGAGAAAATGATTAATGGAGGGTGGAAAGCTTATTTTGGTCTTGAAAACAATTGTAAATCAACAAACCTTATGATGTGGGTTAAAAAGAAATTTTTCTTCTTGAAACTCTTGTCCCATTATCTTGTACAGTTGTGAAATTTGGTGCTCCAACATCTCTAGAGAATCTTAGAGAAATATTGAGCAAATCCAGAAGTGCTTCATAACGTATAATATCAAAATTAAAAGTAATAGAACTTACCCTATTCTCCTTCTAGAAGTAGGTCTTCCCTCCATCAAGAGGATCGGTATGACGAGATACCCAATATACAATTTCAAGGTAAATACCATGGGAGACCAAAGACTTCCTAAAATTTTGTCCAAATCTAGTCAAGACGAACTATGGCTCAAGAAAGACTAGTATAAAAGAATCATGGCTTGGTTAAACCATAGGGGGATTGACAAAAATGTCACTTTTCAAGATATCAATAACATCTAAAATATTATCATATCTAAGTTTAAAGAGAAAATATGGGGTGAGAAAGAGTTAGAGGCTAAAGGAAAATTAAGATACAGTAAGGAAGTCATTAACCATAATTTGGAATATGAAAATTCTTTCTCTGTTTTAACTAGTGCAAAGAAAAAAATTAATATTGCCAAGATAAAAATGAACTTTCCTGAGCTTTTTAGTGAAACAAAACACTAAACAATTCCTAAAACACCGTGGGTGGAAAGGATTTACCATCTCTATGAGATTACATGAGTTGAGGATGAAAGTCACTTTCTCTTATTTTTCCATGCCTACATCCACATTAAATTGAAGTTTCATAATACAAAATTTCCTATCCTTCTAAAATGTCAAAACTATGATTCCCTAGAAGCACTTCTTTCTCAACTTTTTGAGTATAGAAATAAAATCTTACATCAATCCAAGTAATCTTCTGAAGGTTTGATAGAATAGAGTTTACCTAAATAAACCTTAACTATCATCAATGGTCATTGAAGGGCTCAATTTACTTATTAAAGATGCACAAAAAAAAAGTTAATTAAAGGCATTAAGGTATCCTCGAGCCTTGCAATAACACACTTGCTATTTGTTGATGATGTGGTGCTCTTTGGGAGGGATGATTTTAAGGAACCATGCTTATTTAAAAGTGTATAAATGTTGGCGAATATTATCAATTCTTAAAACGCCAACTATAAAATGATTGGAAATATTTTTCAAAAAATATTTTAATTTCTAAGGATTTTATATTGTTTATCTAATAATTTGGCGATTTTTAGGGTGAAAAATGTTTACCCCATCAAAATTGGGTGAAACGGGGCTTCAAAAAATGCAAAATGGTGAATATTTTTTGAGAGAAAAACATGGAAAAATAGCCCATTGGGCTAAAATTCACCCCTAAAATTATCCCTACTCTTTGGGGTGGGGACACTTGAGGAATGGTAGGATTTCAATGAGATACTTTTTGTATTTAGTTCATCTTCAGGAATGTGTATTAGCATGGAAAAATCCTCCTTTCTTTACAGTGAAGTGGAAGAAGAGATTTTAAGTGGCATCTCTTGATTGATTCCCTATAAAATGGATCCTATAATCGTTGGCTTCAAATATCTGGGATACTTCCTAAATCCCCTAGGATATGGCATAAAGGTTTGCATTGGATTTTAAAAAGATTTGAAAACAAAATTTGTCATTGGACTTTCAAACTCCTATCCATTGGAGGAAGACTCATCCTCACTAGAGTTGTCTTAACTGGATTACCGATGTGACTGGTTTGCATTGGCTCTTGTTCCCAAATCTATTCTCAATAGACTCAGATAGTTCGTCTTCTCTTTTCTATGGGGAAGGACATGGGATACCCACCATCTTCACCTGTCAAAATGGTAGTCTCTTTCTAGACCATTGGAGTATGGGGGTTGGAACATTAAACATTTGGATTGGTTATGTACTTCTCTTAGGTTGAAAAGCCTCTAGATGGCCCTTTTAGGTTCTGGTATATGGCATCATCTCATAAGGACAAAATATATCAAGGACATTACAGTTGAAGAATGGATGTGAAACAAATATTTTACTATCAGAGGTACGTCCTTCTTTTGGAATGGTTTTTTAAGAACCCTCACCTAGATCACTATAATTCTTAGTTGGAAAGTGGGTGATGGTTTTTCCATAAAATTGGGCATCAACCTAGTCATTGAGATGGAATCTCACTATGTCCTTTCAGATGATCTTAGGGAATACTTAACTGATTATGGATTAACTGCACTTCATCATATCTGAAACATGGGTGAAGGAACTATTAGGAAGTATTACTCTCTTTCTACAAAAGATTTAGACCTTGGAGGTAGATGGAAAATAGAATGGGATTGCTACATCAAAGGTCTTACTGAGGGGGGCATCAATTTATCAGATCACATGGATAAGCTCCTCTAGACCCATAATCCTAACAATGGTGTAGTTACTACCAGTCTAGCATATGATATGATTGTCTCTTCTGTATTGCTCCCGGATAATAATATAGCCATGTCAAAAGTTTGGGCCTGCACTATTTTGCTTAAAATCAAATCTTTGATGTGGCTGGCTGTAGAGAATCGGATCTCATTCTTGGATAGTTTAAGAAGAAAAGGTTGGCTAGGTCCCAATCGTTGATGCTTATGCAAAGGGGAAGAGGAATTTGTAATACACTTATTCACTGATTGTCCCTATACCCTACACATATTCAACTGTGTAAACAATAGATTCAATATGGTGATTTCTTGATCTAACATTTCTCTCCTAGAAAATCTTGAGAAGTGGTTCTCCCTTGAATCGGTAAACACTCATCTTCCTTCATTTGTCATTTGGGAAATTTGGATCACTAGAAACTTGGATATTTTTTATAACAGGTATGTTGCTATCTCATCAACTTGTCAACATTTGCTATCACTAATGAATGAATATCCATCCTCATCCAAAAACATGAAGGTTAGAATGGTGGGGTCAGCCCCTGTCTTAAAATATCCTTATGGTTTCTTCGATGGGGCTACTGAAAAATCAATTGGGGGAGTAGGTATTCACTTGGCTATCAGTCCACTACATTATTTTTGTATGAAGTTGGCATGTGTTCTCAACACCAATACTAGGGATGAGTTACTTGAGGCTTTGGGGTTTGCTCTTATTTGCTGATGCCATTGGACTTCCTTTTCTCCACATCTTTGGATATTTTGTTGTTGTGATCAACGGGGAAAATAACAAGCCAACTCTTTCGGTATATTGGTGTACTAATATATCAAAACTGAAAGACATTTTCCTCTTCTTGGTTTTTCAACACGTATATAGGGAGCACAACGTGAGGGAAGACAACTTATCAAAGGAGGCACTAACTATGGCCCCATGCCTCTTTACTTTCACAGAAATCTATGATGGTGAGATCATCGAAGAAAGAAATTTACAACTCTTTTAGAGCTTTTTTCATTGGAGCTCTGTCTCCTTGAATAGTTGACTTCTGGCTCTATCTCGGTTTTTTTTTCGACAATTTACTATTTTTGTCTTTTGTCATTATGTGAGGTGCCCCCTTGGATAAGCAGCGTGGGCTCTACTTGTGCTCCCCATTATAATGCAGTTGACCAGCTGGTGGAATGTATGTTTTTGGATCTAGCTCTCCTGATACATTGGTGATTTTGATCTATAAGCCTTGTCTATTTTCTGTCATTTTTGGCTCAGGCTTGTATATGGTGGATTGTTGATTGAACAAGTTATGGTATGATTATTTTATAAGCAAGAGATGTAACCATTTCCTTTGATTCATATGAATAGCAGGGAATAGTTTTTTTCTTCTAAAAAAAACTATCACCATCATTATCAATTAATTATTAAAAAAATTATTAAAAAAGTAATTAATTATTTTTTTTGTAAGTCAATTGGTCGGAGGAAAAAATTAAAAGTAGGAAAACAAAGAAATAAAGTGGGTTTATCTTAAAAACCAAATGTAATTAACAACATGATTGATTCACTTGAGATTGTGGTGGAAGCTAGCTTAGCTAGCATATGCCATGAATTTGCATTTCCCACGACAATAAAAATAAGTCCAACTAAGAAAAATGTATTCGACCAAATAATAGTAATAGGTAATAGTTTATGTGGAGAGCTATATAGAGATAAATAAAATATTTTATTACTAAACCTAAACCTAACATCATATAATAATAACATATATTAACTTAATAATAATACAAAATATATTGACTTAATAATAAAAGTAATAACACATAATATTTCAAATGGGCTAGGTAAGACTTTTGAGTCGCTAATGAGAACCTTAAAGACAACAAGCTAATAAGCACTTAAAAGAAAATATATTACACTTGAAGAAAATATGAATTAAAAGTCGCTGATAATAACGTTGAAGAAAATATGAACTAAAGTCGCTGATAATAACCTTAAAGAAACTCGGTAAGAGTTACAAGTCAATATAGTTATTATTATTAGGATGACAGGAGATCCCATTAATTACATAATCATGATCTCACTTTTATATATATATATATATAATTTTGTTTATTGTAACAAATTAATTGATTTATAATGAAAATATGTTACAATTGACTTTCAAGTGATCAGATTAAATTAAAGAAAAATAGATAAGACTTAAAATACATACCGACCTTAAAGAAAATATAATCTACTTAGAATTTAATGTAGTTTTGTTTATTGTAACAAATTAATTGATTTATAATGAAAATATGTTACAATTCACTTTCAAGTGATCAGATTAAATTAAAGAAAAATAGAAGACTTAAAACACATACTGACCTTAAAGAAAATATAATCTACTTAGAATTTAATGTAGTTTTCGTAAGTGAGACATACATCTCAATTACACTTGTTAAACCGGCATGGAAGTAGAATTTTATCGACAGGGATAGTGGATTGATTTACAATAATTTAGTATTAGCTTTAAAAAATAATGTATGTGAGTCTAATGTATAGAGTACGTATTTGATTTTTATAAAATATTTATTTAATAATAATATGTGATGTTTTAAAAATGGGAATAAGCCCCAAGAAATGTACTTTGTTCGATCGAGAGCATGATAGTATTGATTGGCTTTTGGAACGGCAAAATCACAGTCCGTCAAATTATGGTTGAAAGAGAGCCAAGGCAAGTTTTAGGCAACAATATAAAGGCAATTCTCAAGGGCCTTCATAAAGATGGCAACATTATGAATGAGAAACTTAAAAGGATGGCGAAAAGTGTTAACATTGAGTTTATTTTAGGGAAATCTTTTCAGAATCAAACTGTTATATAACTAAGTCCCAAAAATAGCATAAAAATAGTAGAAATAGGCAAGAAGAGAGTAATGCATACCTTAATAATGAAAAAAAAGATAAATAGAAATCTTCTTCGGGGGAGGAACCTTCTTACACAATGTAATGAGTACACAAGACAAGATACAATGATGACTAAAATGAGAATATCTCCTTCCTATGTATAGGAGATCAAGGAGTACAGTAACAACTAATAGACCCAAGACGACATGAATAATATGTAATACATCACAACATATGGGGTAATGCACCACCCTATAGGGAGGAATGTGCCCAACATTTATGGCTTAACATGCTCCTTCCCTTCAGAAAAATATTGTCATCATCGATTGGATGCATATGTATGAAGGACTCATCTTCCCATGTTGAATCCGCAACTAGTAAATTCATCCACTTGATGAGGGACTTAATAATAGCATGATTTCGTAGTTGTTTGGTCCTTTTTTCTATGATTTGTTTAGTTTTCCATATGATTTGTGCTTCTTCAAAACTCCTTTAACGATGATGTTGATCGACCTATAGTTTCATCTCGTTTTCTGACATCGTTGGGATTTGGAGAACTTCTTGTTGGTGCTCTATGTGATCTTCCACTGCTTGAACTGTATATTTTCCTATCACTACTTCAACCATGTGCTCCATTTCATTCTTCTTTTCATAGGGGTATTTGTAAGGTTTGATGCTAGAAGGAATGATTCCCAGATTTAAGTTAATAGCATTCTCTAAATATTGAATAGGTGGATGACTTATTGGAATGTCTTCAAATACCTTGGAAGAATTTTTAAGGACCCTTTGAATATCTAGAAAGATAGGAGCTTTACATGTTCAAACATATAGTGAGTATAATTGTGTAATTACACCTTGTTTTCCTTTCTTTTTTAACAATGTTGTCATACCATTAGATTTGATCAACTTGCGTGATTTCCTTGTGATACCACTTAACAAAAATTCGTTTTCTTTCCAAGAAAATTTCATGAAAAGTTTGTGAAAATTAAAACCTATCGTTCCCAATGATTGTAACCATTGAACTCCTAATACAATATCATCACCCCCCATTGGGATAGAAATCATGGGACTATTCAATACATATTTTCCCATAGCAAGATTGATATTATGGCATTTCCCTAAACAATTGATGGTTCCTCCATATGAAATCATTACTTGAAATTCTAGTGTTGGTTATACAAATCAATTGAGATATTTGGCTACTTTACAGTGAATGAAATTATGAGTACTACAAGAATCAATCAACAATGTTACCATTTTATTTTTGATATATCCTTCGATCTTGAGAGTTTGGGGAGTGTTATTTCCATCTAAAGCATGACAAGATATGGTTGGAGTAGACACTTCTAGTTCATCCCCTTGAAGTGGTTCTTGTTATTTTTGTTCTTCCTCTTTACATTCTATGTAGACTAATTTATTGTGTCCACACTTTTGTCCCTTACTGTACTTGTTACATCATAATTAAAGCATAGAACTTTCACTCTTTTTTCCTCCAGTTGTTGAGGTGTCAACCTCTAAGGTTGGTTAGAAGGAACATAGTTCTCTCTATATGTGTTGAAACCGGTATTTCTAGTAGTCATCTCCACATTTTTACTTTCAATCTTCCTTTCCATCATGAAATCCTTCTTTAGGGATGATGGTTCAAAGAGATGCGCCTCATGTTGAATGTTATCCTTCAAGGTTCCAATAAAAATATCTAACAAATTATGTTCTGAAATATTCTTCACTCTAAGACTTAGATGTTGAAATTGCTTGATGTGCTATGTAACTGTACCTTTTTGCTTGAGATTTACCAGCTGGATAAAGAAGTCGTTGCTATTTATATCCCCATAATGTGCAATCAATTATTTTGTGAATATAGACCAAGAGATAGTTGAGTCCTTTTTACAATCACAAAGCCATTGGTACCATACAAATTGATGAGGTTCTAAATATAAGGATCTAATAGTTACATTTTGCAAAGTTGGCACCTGGTGTAAATCAAATAATTGCTCCCTTTGAAAAATCCATGTGAATGGATCCTTTCCAACAAACTTTCTCATATCAATCTTTGGGATAATGTAGTTTCTCAAATCTGAGTTGAACCCATGATGTTGTAGTGAATAATCAACTTTTGAGGAATCAAACTTCTTACTCTCCAATTGTTTTTCATTTTTCTTAAGATGCAACTAGAATAAGTCCCCCTTTTCCTATGTATCCTCTTTCATAGTAGATACATGAAGAATAAATCTATGTTTTATATCCTTCATCAATTCCTTTAATTCTATAAGATCTTCTTTTCTCGCCATCCCTTTTAGATCCTCTTTACTAGCCATCCCTTTGAGATCCTCTTTAATAGCCATATTATTTTCCAATTTAAATAAGCCATCCATTTTCACATTTCCTTTAATAACTTAGAGGAAATTTCAACTCTAAATGGGCCTCCTAAGGAAAATTAATAAAATAATAGTTAAAATAATAAAATAATATTTATTAATTTTGGAGGAAAAAAAGAAAAAAACTACCTTTTTTGTTTGTATTTTCGACATATCTACATGTGTGTTTACTCAAATTTCAATCAGGAGAGCTCGTTGGATGTGGATTCCACATCCAACGAGTACCCACTTAGCATACTTTTGATAGACCCCGCTACCCCAAAAACAAGAAATACCTGAAAAACATGATGATGATGTCATCATCACATTTTTCAGGTATTTCTTGTTTTTTGGGTAGAGAGGTCTGTCAAAAGTATGCCAATTGGGTACTCGTTGGATGCAGAATTTAATTCCGCATCCAGTGAGCTCCCCGATCGAAATTTGAGTAAAAACACAGGGAGATACGTCAAAAATACAAAAAGAAAAAGTAGTTTTTTTTATGATACCTATCCCCAAATTTATATTAAAAAATTGTTTAAGACCTATACGGTATTTCAAATTTTAATCGATTTCATTGGCTAACACATGATGACATGGAATTTGAATTAGTGTTAAAAGGCCCATTTTGAGTTGAAATTTCCTCTAAAGACTGCTATTTCAAGAGCCTCTGTCTACGACACAAGTTTTTGTTGCATCAATGGGGTTCAGATACGTGGTAACAAGGCAGCGATAAACCATTCCTTATGTTTCACATCTAACATTTGGAAACTCACTTTGGTCATTAATGTCTTAAATCATTGGACAAAGTCCCAAATAGATTATGTTGGTAGCTACTTAATGTCCTTGATTTTAGTGATGCATTGTGATTTAGACTTCAACTTTTTGAATTCATATATCAAAATCAGTCAAATATCATTTATTTTTTTCAGAAAAACTCCAAATGGTACTATGGAAAATTTCATATACCAGACTAGTACACGACCTAGCATAGTCGTGATCAACTATTCTTTCTTGATATTCTCATTCTGGATTTGTCGTACAGTCCAAACAACTTTAAAAAGAAAGCACTATTGTTATGGGTCTTCCAACCCGTTTCTATTGAATATTGGGACTTAATGTCAGTTACAGCTTTTGTATTTGTTGATGTTATAGTTGGAGCAAAATTTGGACTAGTCAAACTTCCTTGTTCACTATTTACAATGTTAGTACAACTCATATTAAATAATTACTTGGAGAAAGGTCTCACGATCTTACCTCTGGTACTGTAGGCGAGTTATAAGCACATTCTTGATGCGGGGATTTAGTCAACTCTTTTGATTCTTTGTCTCCTTCTGAGATCGAATGGTATTCCTCTTCTTCATCATCTGATCTTTCATCCAAATATGACGCAATATCATAGCCTTCTTCTTCTTGGTCTGTGTTGCAACTCCCTCTTCTGAACAGAGTTTTTCTTTACTTTTCAGGACTGAATCTTCTTCCAATTAAAAATCGTGGCTCTAGTTCAGTTTTGCTTTCTCCTGGGAACATCTCACTCTAGGGTTCTACTGAGACATAACCACTCTTATTGCTATTCAGTCTTATTGCATTTAGATAATACTTTTTTCACATAAAATCATTTGTATCCACGTCCTTAAAGATGACGCATATCTACTGCATGGTCCTTGATTTTTTTTTCTATGCCTCACTGTATGAGGTTATTATGTCAACATCAAAATCAATAATATATCCTTATAGGATATTGTATACCCATATATTAAAAACCCTTGATATAGGGTTTCTTACTCTTTTCATCCACTCAGGACTCCACTCTCTCGGTTCTCCTCCTTGAAAATTCCTTTGTTGGGTTTCCAACTGAGACAACCACTCATGTAACACAATGGGAAACTTATAAAAGAAAATATCGTGAATGTCTGAATAGATGTACCAACCTAGCAACTTCATTGGGGTCCACCTATATCCTTCACTTTCTTTTCATGCGAACTCTAACTCTTTGGATTCCACCCAATCTTGGATCTCTGGTTTCATGGGTTGCCACAACATATCCCTCTGGGTAGCCACAACATATCCTTCTGGGTTGCCACAACATATCCCTCACCACAACAGTTTAAGATCCTAACAACATAACCATTTTTTGGCTTTCTTCCCTCTATCTATTGCTGGACTAAGGTTTAGTCCCTTCTCCTCAGCAAAACAAAGCCCAAGATATCGGCCTGATGGATCAGAGCTCAGCTAGAAGCACCTGCCAAATAGATTTTTTCTCACCCAAGATATCTCAGTTTTATGGGTAACTTCCAAAACCACATTTCCGTAGTTTGTGTGGGAAGGTGTTTTAGTACATTGGCTCTACACCAAGGATTTCAACAAATCTTGAGGAGGTGGATTACTTGTATGCATAGTACTTCAACACTAGTTGTGATCCAACCCTTCTTTATGCAACTTAAGTAAATAAACAGTGAACATACATCATAATCACATTCATTAATATAATGTGGCAGTCATACATTTATCCATTTGTAACACAATAACCAACCAGTCATTCAACACAACATTCACACATATATCTAAGCTACTTCAACATTCACACATATACATAGCATGTAATGTGCAAACCCATCCAGGAAAAAAGCATACAAGGTGCTCTTCATTTGGCATGGGGAAATAGATGCACCTTTTTTCTATGCACAAAGCTGCAGACTCTGTTCAAGGTATTCTCTTCTATCTTTATAAAATTTTCCTCCCTCTCATGCTCTTTGATATTCTATCTTTCTCTTCCTACTCTACTCCTACTAGCAATCCACACACAACCTAGATCGAATCAAGCTTCCCTACTCATCTGTGCACTCAACTACAAAATATATACTCTAATGCACTCAGCGATAAAGAGTCATTAACCAAATTCCTACCTCAAGTGTAGCTCAAGCATCTTTCCAAGTGTCTAGATATTACTCATATGCTATATCAGCTAATCAGCTAACCCACTAACCCATTTACAACCTATAGCCCCATTACAAACTAGATACAACTCCCATAAATGCTTTTTATAGACTCAATACTGACTCTATAGAGACTCTAATAGACTCATTACAAAATCCTTTGTAGTCACTATCTCATCCGACTTACTATATCCAACCAATAGGCTACCTTTCCTATTATATAAACACATAACGAGAGGAACTATCAAGCTGACTTACAAATATACCTTCACGCATGTGGTTTTTTCCAACTCCAGCTGAGCTTGTACCCACGTTCGTTAAGGACTATCGCTTTCTCAGCATTATTCCTTACTATCATTTTATGGTTGTTACACTATTTGCACGTCTGCTTTTGCTGATATTCTTCCATGTCATCCTGTATATTTTTTTGTCCTTCTATCGTGGCTTACTTAGCTAGCGCATATTCCTCTTCCGACGCCTTCTCTTTGTCTTCTTCTTCTCTTTCACTTCTTTCATCATAACATCCTTCCCTTTTCCCTTTATGCTACTTCCATGGTCGTAGCTCCTTCCTCTTCTCCATACTTAGGCAGAATTCTACATGAATTTTTCCCTATTGTCCCTAGGCCCAACATGTTCTTTGGAACAAAACATTCACTGATAGCTTTAATTTTATCAAGATCAACTGATATCTTGTTCTTAGACACCACATGTCCTAGATACTGAATTCTATTTTTGAAGAAGTCACATTCGGTAAACGTGAAAAATAATTGTTGCTCCCTATATACTTGTAGGATTATCTTTAATTGTTTCATGCTCTTGTTTATTTTTAGAATAGATTAATATGTCATCGATAAATACGACTACAAATTTATCTAAATATTTACTTAATATATTATTCATTAAACACATAAAATCTATCGAGGCATTTGTTAACCCAAAGGGCATTACGACAAACTCATAATGATTGTATCTGGTTCTAAAATCAGTTTTAAAGATGACCTCATCCTTGATCCATACTTGATGGTATCTATATCTCAAGTCTACTTTTGATAAGATTGTTTCCCCTCAAAACTTATTGAACGGGTCATCAACACGAGGCAAATGATATCAATATTTAATTGTCATTTTCTTTAACTTCCTATAATCTATACACATCCGTAGAGTGGCATCTTTTTTCTTTACAAATAAAACCAATGATCCCCAAGGGGAAACACTAGGTTGAATGTATTTGTTATCAATTAATTCTTGTATTTTTTATTTTAATTCAGTAAGATCTACTATATTCATCCGATAGGGAGCCTTTCATGTTAGTACTTCCCATGGTACCAAATCAATTGTAAAATATGTATCTCTATTCTGGGGTAGTTCGAGAATCTATTCCATAAATATATCTTTAAAGTCTTTTAAAATCAATATGTCTTATATATTGAGTTGATTATCTTTTTGTTTTTTGTCCATTATGTAAACTACAAAAACTTTTCATCTTTTACTAACATACCTTTTCATTTGTAAGACTAAAATTTATCATATGGTAACTTTCTTGGGAATCCCTTTTACAATAATGGTATTACCTTTATCATCCAAACATGAGAATGTTTTATCATAACATTTTAGGATAACTCTATGTTTCTCTAACCAATCCATCCCTATCAGTAAATCATAAGATCCTAGAGGTAATATATTTAAATCAGCATGTGTTTTTAAGCCATTCATATTAAAATAACACTTTTTCACGAAGCTAGTGACCTTTTTCTTTTTGCTTATAGCAAGTTGAACTAACCAAAAATTTTCAAACTTGTCTTGTTGTAACTTGTATAGTTCTACAATCCTTGGCAATACATAACTTAAACTTGCACCTAGATCAATTAATATATAAATTGGTTTATCTTTTAACATACCGTTAATTTCAACCATAGATGCTTGATGATCTACTTTCCTATTCTCCAATGTTGCAATGATTTCAAACATGTTTCTTGCTATATTTCCCATTGTAGTAGCTTCTTGAATTGTATGTATGTTATTAAGACCTTTCTTTCTTACATGACAATATTTAAGGTAGCGATTCACCACATTCCCAGCATTTTAATGGTTTCCTTTGTGTAGTATTTTTATTAAAAGTAGTGGTTATTTACTTTTTTTTTATTGTTGTAGCATTCTATTGTTTATAATTTTTAAAAATTTCCCCTTGGTATCCCCGATCATTATTCCCAGAGTTCTTATAAAATTTAGTACCTTTCTTTTTCTGTTCAAAATTTTCACGTCTTTAATTTTTCCAATTAGGTATGTTTTCTCGTTTGTTTTTATTTTGATCATAGCATAATTTTTTTTTTCTCATTTCCTTTTCCATAGTTTTTGGATTATCATATTCAATTCTCTCTTTAAACATCAGAGGTAAATAGCTAAGGAAACACCGAATTTATTTTTTTCATCGATAATGTAAGGTACATAACATAATAAACTTAAAAATTTGTTGCAAAGTTCCTTCATAGTCATTGCAGCTATTCGTAATTCATATAATTCTTTAGTTTTCTCTTCGTAATACTGTTATGATAAATATTTTATTTTAAAATAGTTCTTAAATTTTATCCAAGTTACATAACGTTCTTTAATGATTTTTACTTTCTTTATATCTTGTTACCATATATCAACCTTTCGTGTCAAAGTTATAAATTGCCATTTTTTCTTTTAGTTCACTGGAATAATAATAAATCTAGAAGTACTTTTTCATCCCAGATATACAAGCTTCTTCTTCTCCTCCTTTTTTGATTTCTCCATTGATTATAAGAGATTTGATATTTTTAAATTCACTGGAAATTTATTCATATGGTTTGTATTTATTTTTATGCTGATTACTATCACTACTTTCACTACAATATTTATATTTTTCATTATTATGTTTAGCTGATTATTCACTTGAAGATTCAGTCTCATGATTAGAATTCTAGTTTTATTACCTTATGTTGGTAAAGTGCAGTTATTTCCATATTTAATCTGGGCCCTTTGTTCTTATCTTCATCATTTCTATACAGTTTAGTTAGCAGAACATTGTTTAATTCTTCTTGTCCGTTTAAAATGATTTCATTATCTTCTTTGACTCATTTCAGTTCTTCCCTTAAATATTTTATTGTTTGTAGGAGTTCATATGGGTTATCATTCCCAATTTCATTTATATTTACCTATATTTCATTGTCTCTAATGTTACCTTATCCATTGTTTTATGTATCTTGAGGATGTGATTCTCCTTCAGCAGACATTCTCACATCCGCTAGATTCCTGCAAAAACAAGGCTATTCTTCTCTTCCTACTTGCAAAGAGATTCAAACCATAACAATAAAATTAGTTTTCTATTTTATATCAATTTGAGTGTTGATATTTTTATCCCAATTGTTGTAGTTATGGTTTGATACCATTCTGTCACAAACCTGTAAAATTCATAAAATAAAATAAAAAAATTACGTTTATAAATCACCATTCTCACTCGTTTCAAATGTATTTCTTAGTCATAACATGTTCTTACTTGTTTGAAAGAATAAGATTAACTAGACATTTTTAAAATGTTTGATGACTGGCTTAATGTTTGCTGGGCGTTGACCCCAATTGTATCGACAACTTGGTCACAACCCTTTCTAATGCGATGTTAATGTTTAAACTCATTAATATATTGGATTTTCTTATCTATGATTTAATCCTAGACTTTTGGACCTAGTACTAACTATACTTCTATACATAAGGTTTATGTGTTAAAGATTATGTCTTGACCTTACCT
This sequence comes from Pseudotsuga menziesii, assembly GCA_001517045.1. Classification (NCBI taxonomy): domain Eukaryota; kingdom Viridiplantae; phylum Streptophyta; class Pinopsida; order Pinales; family Pinaceae; genus Pseudotsuga; species Pseudotsuga menziesii. Next base: position 60,120 of record LPNX011042475.1, on the reverse strand, counting down.
TGCCTACAATTTGGCATAATAGCTTGTGGCATTTGTAAGCAACGAGGGGGGTGAAAACTATATGGTATGATTATATTAATAGGTGATAAGACGTAATATGCTTGGGAATACATTTTATATGTCATAATAATTTTCTTAGCTTACCTTCATAAGGTACTTGCATAAGGTGTTATCCCCGCGGGCTTTACATGTGAAGAGGGTGATAGTGTGGTTATGTTATAAAAGTTTTATGTGAAGAAATTGCATGCGACCATGGGAGATACAAGGTGAAGTCCAACTACGATAACAAAGGGTTTAAATGAAGTTTTGATGATGTGTTTAAACTTTTTCATAAGCCATGGCTACGAGTTGACAGTGCAAATAGGCATATTAATTGGCCAGTGTGCTCTTTGTGGAGAGGAATGATCATGGCTCTCCAGTTGTCCTTAATCTAGTATTTGTCATTAAAGAGGTTTTGTAGGGTTTTAACATTGGATTAATTTGTTCGTGAGGGTTCTTGTTTGTTTTTTTTGTTAATGGTTGTTGGAGGTTTTGATCAATCACTCCATGGTGTTGTGTTGCACCCATGCTTTCCCTTCGTCGGTCTGCAATATTTTTCTTGGTTTATACACTGTAATTTTTTTGAGTTGTTTACTGGCTTTCTGTTAGTGTTTAAATGTTTGTGTGGCTACCATTTATTCTCTTCACGGTCTCATCCATCACTTTTTTTGCGTGTGTTATATTGGATACTTTCATGCGAAATTATGGTAGAGGTTTTCCAAACCACAAAGTTTATACAGGTATGAACTACTAAAGTTCATTTTTATTTTTACTCTTGAATTGATACGAGTTATCATGGTTTTCAACTAAGCTAACTCAAATTAGTTTTCATGTACATGGCAAAAGGAGGAAAGGGAATCTAGGAGGAGAAAACCCATGTCCCTCTGTGTTTATTAGCGAAGGTATAACTTCTCCCTACCTATGAACTCATGCATTTTCAAGAAAAATGATTTTAAGTTACTGAAATGAGAAATATTTAACGTCATACCTTTGTTTTTGGTAGGTGAATCCTATTTATGTAATTGTAACTTCAAAATATTTTATGATGTATATTACTATTGTATATTGTTGTATGACCATTGGAGACGTGTTTCTCTCCTTTAGGTATGTCATCATTATGTATGGTAACTGAGGTATACCCTATGTTATAATTCAGGGCAATAGTCCCTAGGTTAAATAAAGGAAAATGTAATTTGTGTATTCATAGGTATGTCGGCCCCAATGGTTACCTTCCTGAACTACTTAGTTGAGTTAGTTACTCAACATAAGAATATCAATAGGGAGGCACCCTCCGCATTTGTCACACACTCTATCACTCTCTCATGTGAGCATTAGTAGAGAGAGGAAAATGACGAGGAAGAGAGAGGGATGCAAAAGACATATTGTTCTTGGGTTATTCATCTTGTGATCTTGTCCTTGTGACATAATTTTTTTGAGGAAGTATGCAGGGTGTTCTCCTTTATGGTTTCCCCCATGAAAATATATGTGTCTTTTGTATCTTATGTATCTTTGATTTATTGATGTGCTTATTATTCTTTCGGATAAATATCCTAAGTAAATTCACTTAGAAAACTAACATGGTATTAAAGCCACTTTGAAAAAGGTATTGTGCAGCTGAAATACGGCTACAATGACAACTACTGAAGATTAGGGTTTCACACCTGAAAACCCTAGAAGACAAAATCTAGTAATCTTAGGACTTTCACTATAAATAGATATTGGAGAAGTATGAGGATATGAAAATTTTACATGCCCAAGATGAAATATTTCTTTACCTTATGTGGGACTTTCAGTAGCATATTCACTATACTTTAGGAGATATGATTCCTCCAAATTAGGGTTCCAACCTCCTCGAGTATACAGTCGTAAATAGTTGACCTAGGGATAATTGATATATCTCAATCTAGGAAGGTCCAAATCAATTTTTGCAAAATGTTTTAGATAGAGAATGGACTCTAGTTCATAAGGTTTTATTTGTCCCAAAATGTATCTTATTTGAAAATGACTAGAATATTCCAGGAATATTTCTTATTTTGGGCATATTGTTTCTCTCATAACATGGAATTGGGTGGAATTTGGACCATTGGAAAGGTCTTGAAATTCTATACAACTTTCTTGTTTTGAGTTTTTCTTAATTCCTTAACATTTGTCAGAGGCAAGCATTTTAGTAAAAAACATCTTTTAAGATATGCTTTTTACTAAAATGCCCGCCTCAGTAAAATGGTAAGGAATTAGGAAAAACTCAAAACAACAAAGTTGTAGATAATTTCATGAAATTTCCAATGGTAAAAAGTATTCCCAATTTTGATTTGTGAGAAAAACATTATGCAAAAAATCCGAGAGATTCGAGGAATCTTTTCATTTTTTGTTAAATAGGATACATTATAAGAGAGGGTAGAATGTTATGTTTTCATGGTCCAGTTTTCAGACCCTGAATGTGAATCATTGCACATGGAAGTCCACACAAGTGCACTACATTGAACGGTCCTCAAAATAGTCACCTTGTTAAACTTATCATAAGTCCCATTTAGTGAATCCAATTTTACTATAACCTATGGGGTTGTAAATAAGACAAAATGGGCTACCTCGAGACAAAGTTTCATAGATTGAGGATCAAAACAATTGGAGATACAATAGAAACAAGATTAGGTAATTTTCTAGAAGAAATTGAAGAAACCGTGGCTCCCTGTCCCAACCACTTCCCTCCACCAATCAGTTGAAAAAGGAAGACCATAAAATTCTCTTTATGAGGGTGCATATTTCTATGGAAGAAGTTTCTCATTATGTGGAATTTCAATTTTTTACTGCGGGACATTACATCACACTACAAGAAGAAACTAGGGCATCAAGTTTCAAATCCTTTCCACCCCAATTTTAAGAAAAGGAGTACATTGGACAACTCACCTTGAAGAGGTGCATATTCCTATCCAATCAGATGTTTGAAATTCCAATTTTGGAAAATTAGGGTTTCTCTAACAAACCTAGACCAATGAGCTATGGAACCAGGTCGGACACCTCAAATCAGTAAGATCTAAATCTTTTCTATTTCCACTTGAGGTTCTCATTTCAAAATGACTAATCACACCTAGCTTGATGATAAGCTTGGGGGAACTGAAAACTTCTGAGCATGGAAGTATAGGATCTCCCTAATCTGTGAAGAAAATGACTTGGATTAGTAAGGAAGTTATAGAGATAGAGGGAGATGAGGCTAAGGCTACTCATACGAAGAAACTGGTTAAGGCCAAGAGAATCATTGTGTATTCTATTAACGATCATATCATCCCACAAGTGTCATCCTTGAAGACACCAGAGAAAGTGTTTGATTCTTGGATCAAGTTGTTCGAAGGAAAGAACATTAATTGGAATATGACATTGAGGAACCAGTTGAAGAATGTGAAGATACATAACTCAAAGGCCATGCAGCCCTAGTTCACAAGGGTTTCTCAAATAAAGGAACAACGTCAAGAAGTCGAAGAGAATGAGGAATAAGGATAGATTTCTATGATCACCTTGAATGGCCTCAAAATATCATGAGTTTTATTCATTCAAGGAATGTGTACAAGAAGGAAGTTGATGTCCTTCAATAGACGATGGGAATAATGCACATAAGAAGAAGCTTGATTCATAACAATATAGGAGAATATGGGAGCAACTGAAGATCAAGATCCCACAGTTCACACCAGAAGAAATCATAGAAAGAAGGAGGACCTTCATCACAATAGAAGAAAAAATGAACTTGGAAGAGATACTTCCAGCATTAGACGCCACTTGTGATGAGAAGGGACACCACTTCAGAGACAAAGGTTCAATAATTTGATGTTCAAAGTAATATTTCAAACGTCGGACATCCAACAAAAAGAATGGTTCATTGTGGCGATGTTACCGCATATATGTATCCCATTAATGCAATAGAAAATTGTATCACAAAGCGAAGCTCCTGATATCTCCATGAATTTTTAAGCCTCACCCATCAGAGAAATTGTTGCAGGAATGATGCAAATCCAGTCGCAAGTCTCCAACCTTACATTGAACCTTCAGGATATCAATAAAGGAAAGGAAGTATAAGAAGAACTATGGTGTACTAGATGCATTACAGAAGGGCATCATAAAGAAAATTTCCCGGTGCTCATGAATTATGTCACATTAGGAGCACCAAATCCGATGAATTCACAAGGGATGTCTTGGTGTCGAATATGTAAAATTATAGGACATCAGTCAGAAGAATGTTTATACTTACAGAAAATCATAAGTGCACCAAATATTCTATATTGTAAACTTTTTCAGTCAATGGGCCATGATGAGAAATATTGTAGAGCATATCAGCTGCTATAGGAAAAAACATTCAACACTTACCTGATGAAGAATGACAAACAGATGCAGGTTGAATGAGATCGGGCACAATTTCCCCAGAAGCAGTACCCTCAAGATCAATATATGCAAGCACAATACCCTCAACCTAGGGGGGTGGAATTTTTAGAGGATGAGAACGAGGAGGAGGATTTGGTCGCAGAAGAGTCAAAGTTATATTCTATAATTGTGGGAACCCTAGACACTTTTCCAGGCACTGAACAAATCCTAATACGACCTATTCATATTGTAAATATATTTACCATACTGTCAAACACTTCCCTTAGTTAATTATGAAATGGTAGGCGAGGAATGTGGGAAATCAGAACCTACCCTAGAAACCCAATCTGAACATTCAAAAGATATCTATTCAATCGAGGGAGCCAAGTATTTCCATTATAACAAGAGGAGGTGTTGCGATAGGAGCCATTCAATACACACCATATGGGCAACTGCGAGTGTGACTCACACCACAAAAGAAAGAACCACTCAATGTCCAAAAAGAAAAATAAGTATGCATGGATGCACGATAAGAATTTATTGACAAAAATCACATGTTGACCTCTGCTGCTATACAAAATGAAGGACCAATACAAGACATGCCTCAAAGATTTGAACAATTATTTCAAAAGAAACCCATAACAAAGGTTAGTAAGTTCAAATAATTCTTTAAATTTGTTTAACAGTAATACAAGATAAATATGTTGTTGTAGAATTGAGAGATTTTATAGAGGAATCTCAAGAAGATGTGTGACTAGAAAGGAGGGTTAACCATATTGGGAAAAGATTGAAGACTATGAATGTTTCCCGTATAGGAGAATATGACATGAACTACATCATTTTGGACATTAGATATGATGCGGACATTCTTGCTAGACAAACTTGGGAGAGTATGGGGAAAAAAAGACTATTATGGTCTCCTATCCAATTAAGATTAGCAAATCAGTCAAAGGTTTTACCTATCGATCGACTAACTCAGGTTCTTGTCGAGATAGAAGGAATTTGCACTTATGCATAATTTAAGGTGATCAACATTGTTGATGGTACAAGTCCATATCATGCAATTCTATGGATTTACTCGTACATCGATAACAAAACTATTATCAATTTCAAGAAATGCATATTAACATTTGAAGTTGGCAAACTAAGGGTGGTCGCACTGCTTGATCCTTTACAATGCTAGAGGTATGTCAAGCAAATAAATATTGAAGGAAAAGATGGATACATAGACCATATCTATAATAACACTTCTACAATAGATGATTATTTGAATATGAAGGTTGATAAAAAACTCAACTGAAAAAGTGTTATCTCCTACACATCGGATTCCAGAGAATCTTTTGAAAATTGGCAGAACTGATTGCATGAAGTGTCGATGCAACAATGCACCAAAATTACAAAATATATGTGATGGGTAGGTATATAGAGGTATCTAAAATACCTACTTATGAGTACTTACCTAAAATAGACTCTTTTTTGACATAATTTGAAGAGAAAGTAATAGAACCTCAATGACTGGCATATTTGGACTTTGCACTAAAAGCTACACCTTCCAAATGGTGGGTCGCACATAAATAGTCTATATCAGAATGACCCCAAAGATAGATATTGATGGAAGTTCGATACGGAGAGAAGGTGATGTACACTCGAAAGAAATACACAAGGATGACTAGTCTTGTCGATCACATTGAACGTTGTTGTGCGACATGGGAAGCATGTCTGTGACAAGAATGGGTCCATCAATTTGTACATACATTGGACACGATACCAAGGAGATGGTATTCTTCGATTGAGCTATGATGAGGAAAAATAGAATCGAAAGATTTAGCTTCCAGTTTCACCCAAACGTTTGAATTTGATGGCGATCATCCATTGATTGATGTTTCTCTACAAGAGATTAAGAGTAAGATATTTGAATATTTTCATATATCAAATATAATTTTTTTTCAAAGTAGTGTGATTGTCCAAGACTAGATGGATTGCTATAATGTAACAAGAGAACCAGATGATGATCACCATGATGTAAACATACTTGAGTATGAATGAACTCACATGGTGGAAGGATCAAGTGTGTCGAATGACAAGTTTCTAAATCCATTTAAGATAAAAAAAAGTAACCATTAGTTCTCGAGAGAATCCAAAGTTTGCCAATATTGGAGATTATTCAGACAATGAAACTGTTGGGAAGATTATAGACCTACTGCATGAGTTTCAAGATATGTTTCCCACTAAGTTTTCTGAAATGAAGGGAATTGTCTGAGATCTTGGAGAAATTAAAATCCCATTGAATTTCGATGCAAAACCTGTTAAGAAATGACCGTATCAACTCAATCCCAAGTACAAAGAAAAATTCAAAACAGAGTTAGATCAAATGTTGGATGCAGGCATCATAAAACCTGTTCAAGAATTTGAGTGGATCAATCCGATGGTAGTACAAGATAAGAAAAATGATAGTGAAGTATGTATTTGTGTCTACCTGAGGAAGGTGGATGATGTATGCTTTCACAGCCCATTTCCAACTCTATTCATAGATGAAGTATTGGAGAGTCTAGGGGCCAAGCAGTCTATTCATTTAGTGATGTATTATAGGGTTACCATTATATCAAAGTTACTAAGGAATATCAACACAAAACAAACTTTGCAATGGAGTGGGGATGTTTCCAGTATACAGTGATGCCTTTTGGACTCAAGAATAAACCTGCTATATTTTCCAGTATAGTCATCGTTGCCTTCAAATATTTTATCCATACATTTCTTGAAGTCTGTTTTTATCACTGAATGGTATGTGGAATCATAAAAAAGGATATTGAGAGCCTCATAATGATGTTGGAATGACGTTGATAGTATCATATTTATTTGAATTTATAGAAGTGTAATTTTTGTGCCCCTTTTGGAATTATGTTGTCTCATGTGGTTTATCGCGATGGAATCTTGATGGACCAAGATAAAATTGTAATCATCGCCAACCTATAGCCATCCGCGACAGTAAAGCATCTAAGACTTACTTTGGGACATATAGGGTACTATCAAAAAATTATTAGAGGATATGTAGAGGTGATTACTCCTATGGAAAAATTATTAAAGAAGGATGTTAAGTTTCAGTGGACTAAACAATGCAAAGATATTCTGGATGTTCCAAAGAATAATATGGTTACTACACCCATAATAAATCTTCCATACTGGAAAAAGGAGTTTCATGTACATGTTGATGTGTCTTATATCGCACTCGTCGTTGTACTAGCACAACCAGACGATAGGTCTATTGATCATCATATTTCCTTCTCTAGCCGAAAATTATCGACAACAAAGAAGAATTATACCACGACAGAAATAGAAGGCTTAGATATGGTATATGCNGGAAATATATGTCAATGGCTTCTCCTTTTCCATGAATTTGATTTTGATATCATTTTTAAACCTGGATAAACAAATTCAGGACCCACCCATCTATCGAGACTAGAAAGTAGAGAAGAACCTGGTAATCTCGACGATCATCTTCCACATGCACAATTATTTGGGTCAATATGTTTGATGACCATTACAGAGATATTACACAATTCTTGAGTACATGATATGCACCAGTCGGATTCACTACAACACAAAAGAAACATTTAGTTGTAAGAGCTACATATTTCCAGTTAATAGCTAGACAGTTATACAGAATGGGATGAAAAGAAATTCTGTGTCGTTGTGTTTTGGAGAATGAGAGAGCAATGATATTGAATGAATCACATGCTGGTGTCACAAGAGGCCATTATGCAGGAAAAGATACACTATAGAAGATACTACAAGAAGGATTGTGGTGGCCTACATTGCACACAAATGATCAAGATTATTGTCACGGTTGTGATATCTAGTAGACAATTGGAAATCTATCGCGATGAGATGAAATGTCACATGTACCTCAGATAAATTTATAGGCATTTGAAAAATGGGTTGTTGATTTCGTTGGAATTGTTAATCCACTAGGGAAAAGAATAGGTGAATGATACATTATCACTGTGATGGATTACTTAACCAAATGGGATGAAGCAATACAAGTAAAGGAAGATACCTCCTCTAAGACAATATACTCATAAACAAAATTAATGTGAGTGACCTTATTGGACTTTATAATCATAACTTTTGTTTTGTCAATGTTATCATCCATTCCTAAATTAGACAAAAAATCCATGAGAATTATTAGTAGTATATCAATATCAAAGAGGCAACTTTCCATAAGAACAATACCGTCCACATAGAGTGGGAGTATGACGACTATTCCACCTAAGGTCGTGCGAGCACAACCTACTTCTTATAAACAAATTTCTACCCTTGTTGATGTATATGCCGAAAAGAGTAGGGGAGAGGATGAAACTTTGTTTAACTTTAATATTACAGTTAATATCTTTAGACCACCTCTTGGTGGTATCTAATTTGCAATCAAAGTGTTGTACAATGTTATCTCAACAACTCTCAACTTGAAAGGAACCTTTAACTCTTACAATCTATTTAATAGGTTATTTCTATGCATGGTTTACCTATTTCATTATGCATGACTCATACTCTGTCATGCTCGCGGCAAGAAAATTAATCACAATTTATTCATGAACTAGGCCATGGTTGCAGATGTGCATAAACATAAGGGGTAGGTAGACAAAATAAGTTGCATATAGGTACGTATTGTTGAGTAGTTGTATTGTCATTGTACTTTGGAAGCATCTATAACCCTTATCTATCATAGGACATGGCCATGATTGCATATGGAATCTAAGCCATCTTTTTCTTGCAAGCAGGCTCCCAAAAAGGAAAGCACCTTTCATTAAATACTTTCTCCTTCATGATGTGCGTGTGCCCAGATGTCATGATGGTGACTCACCAACTGCGAATTGCAAACAAGTGCTCCAGCAAGCGGAAGACATAACTACCTACAAAGTGTTAAAAAGTTGTCAAGCAAAAATATTCAGGAATCATTATTGTCTCTGTTGCTCTCAGTTGTTGGTCATGTAGGAACTAGGATACTTTAATTTTTATTTTTCACCTTGGTTTCCTATATATAGGAAGCAGATCTTCTCATTCTAGTCATCATTGTATCTTGTCTTGTCTTGTGTAATCAATACATTGTGTAAGGAGGTTCCTCCTTCAAAGAGGATTTCTATTTATCTATTTTATTAGTTATTAAGGCATGGATTACTCTATTATTGTCTATTTCTTCTCTTTTTATGTTATTTCTAGGACTTTCTTGCATAACATTTGATATCATAACTCTTTCTTCAGGAATGGCTTATGCAAACTGAGTCATCTTGGAATTTTCATTACAAGTTTTTTTCTAAGGAGTCAAAAATCAAGGTTAAAAATCCACTTCTAAAACAATCCAATATATCTATATTTCAAAATTTAGATCCTAATCCATTACAAGTTCAGAGATTTTTTTTTAGGAATATAGGGTTTTTTACTAGTCCAAAACCCTAGTATAAAACAATTGTTCTAGGGAAAAAGGTCATTTATGAAACATTCTATATGCAAATTGAGTGAGACCAATTCTATATGAAAAAATATGGATAAGGGTATATGTGGTAGGATTTTCAGTTGCAGAAATGAAATATTGGACACGTGGCATATCATACAAGTTTTCTCTTCTGGATAAAGTAAAAATAAGAAGTTTTGGAAGATTTGCAATTAAAAAACTTGGCACATCGAAATTAGATAAAACCTAAAACATTGAAAATAGGAAAAATGAAGGTACCAAAGGCCAAAGTTTCAAACCGAAAGGATTCAAAATTCAAAGTTTACCTCAATTACAAGTCGTCCATAAAAGAATCTTCTAATCATGGTTTGAAAAAGGTTCACCATTTTGAATTTGAATATATTTGAGTAGAAGGATATATTTGTGATAAACCCTAGGGTGAAATATATATTTATTGTTCAAAATTACACCAAAAGGAAGTGGAAAAAATCACACCCCACTCAAACCCCCAGAGGATTCATCCCCGACATACGATGAAATGGAATACATATCTTTTAGAGTATACAAGTTGGAAGATATTATTAAATGAAATGTGTAAATGGATGACATAGTTAAATTGGAAAATAAGATGGCTAGTCAAGAGGATCTCAAAGGGATGGATATTAAAGAGTATCTCAAAGGGATGGTTATTAAAGAGGATCATTACTTGTTTATGTGATGTGTTTGTATTATTATAACATACAAATACACAAACAAAAACATATAAACACAAACACAAATACACATATAAACACAAACACCCAAATAGAGATTTCTATGATCACCTTGAATGGCCTCCAAATATCATGAGTTTCATTCATTCAAGGAATGTGTGCAAGAAGGAAGTTGATCTCCTTCAACAGACTATGGGAATAATGCACATAAGAAGAAGCTTGATTCATAATAATATAGGAGAAGATCAGAGAAACTGAACATCAAGATCCCACAGTTCACACCAGAAGAAATCATAGAAAGAAGGAGGACCTTCATCACAATAGAAGAAAAAATGAACTTGGAAGAGATCCTTCCAGCATTAGATGCCACTTGTGATGAGAAGGGACACCACTTCAGAGACAAAGGTTCAATAATTTGATGTTCAAAGTAATATTTCAAATGTCGGACGTCCAAAAAAAAGAATGGTTCATTGTGGCGATGTTACCACATATCTCTATCCCATTAATGCAACAGAAAATTGTATCACAAAGCGAAGCTCTTGATATCCCCATGAATTTTTAAGCCTCACCCATCAGAGAAATTGGTGCAAGAATAATGCAAATCCAGTCGCAAGTTTCCAACCTTACATTGAACCTTCAGGATATCAATAAAGGAAAGGAAGTATAAGAAGAACTGTAGTGTACTAGATGCATTAGAGAAGGGCATCATAAAGAAAATTTCCTAGTGCTCATGAATTATGTCACATTAGTAGCACCAAATCCGACGAATTCATAAGGGATGTCTTGGTGTCAAATATGTAAAATCATAGGACATCAGTCAGAAGAATGTTTATACTTACAGAAAATCATAAGTGCACCAACTAGTCTATACTGTAAATTTTTTCAGTCAATGGGCCATGACGAGACATATTGTAGAGCATATTAGCTACTACAGGAAAAAACATTCAACACTTACCTGATGAAGAATGACAAACAGATGCAGGTTGAACGAGATCGGGCACAATTTTTCCAGAAGCAGTACCCTCAGGATCAATATATGCAAACACAATACGCTCAACCTAGGGGGGTGGAATTTTTAGAGGCTAAGAAAGAGGAGGAGGATTTGGTCATAGAAGAGGAAAAGTTATATGCTATAATTATGGGAACCCTAGACACGTTTCTAGGGACTAAACAAATCCTAATATGACATGTTCATATTGTAAATATTTTTACCATACTGTCAAAGAATTCCCTTAGTAATTGTGAAATGGTAGGTGAGGAATGTGGGAAATCCGAACCTACCTTAGAATCCCAATCTGAACATTCAAAAGATATCTACTGAATCGAGGGAGCCAAGTATTTCCATTGTAACAAGAGGAGGTGTTGCGACAGGAGCCATTCAATACACACCATATGGGAAACCGCGAGTGTCACTGACACCAAAAAAGAAAGAACCACTCGATGTCCAAAAAGAAAAACAAGTATTCATGGATGCACGATAAGAATTTATTGACAAAAATCATGCGTCAACCTCTATTGTTGTACAAAATGAAGGACCAATACAAGACATGCCTCAAAGATTTGAATAACTATTTCAAAAGAAACCGATAACAAAGGTTAGTAAGCTGAAATAATTCTTTAAATTTGTTTAACAGTAATACAAGATAAATATGTTGTTGTATAATTGAGAGATTTTATAGAGGAATCTCAAGAAAATGTGCGACTAGAAAGGAGGGTTAACCATATTGTGAAAAGATTGAAGACTAGGAATGTTTCCCGAATAGGAGAATATGACATGAACTATATCATTTTGGACATGGGATCTGATGTGGACATTCTTACTAGACAAACTTGGGAGAGTATGGGGAAAAAAAGACTATTATGGTCTCCTATCCAATTAATATTAGCAAATCAGTCGAAGGTTTTACCTATCGATCGATTAACTCAAGTTCTTGTTGAGATAGAAGGAATTCGCACTTCTGCAGAATTTAAGGTGATAAACATTGTTGATGGTACAAGTCCATATCATGCAATTCTATGGATTTAATGGTACATCTATAACCAAACTATTATCAATTTCGAGAAAAGCATATTAACATTTGAAGCTGGCGAACTAAGGGTGGTCGCACTACTTGATCCTTTAGAATGCTAGAGGTATGTCGAGCAAATAAATATTGAAGGACAAGATGGATACATAGACCATATCTATAATAACACTTCTAAAATAGATGATTATGTGAATATGAAGGGTGATAAAAAACTCAACTAAAAAAGTGTTATCTCCTACACATCGGATTCCAGAGAATCTTTTGAAAATTGGCAGAACTGATTCCATGAAGTGTCGATTCAACAATGCGCCAAAATTACAAAATATATGTGATGGGTGGGTATATAGAGGTATCTAAAATACCTAATTATGAGGACTTACCTAAAATAGACTCTTTTTTGACATAATTTGAAGAGAAAGTAATAGAACCTCAATGACTGGCATCTTTGGACTTTGCACTAAAAGCTACACCTTCCAGATGGTGGGTCGCACATAAATAGTCTATCTCAGAATGACCCCAAATATGGATATTGATGGAATTTCTATTTGGAGAGAAGGTGATGTACACTGGAAATAAATACACAGGGATGACTAGTCTTGTCGATCACATTGAACGTTGTTGTGCGACATGGGAAGCATGTCCGTGACAAGAATGGGTCCATCAATTTGTACATACATTGGACATGATACCAAGGAGATGGTATTCTTCAATCGAGCTATGATGAGGAAAAATAGAAGGGAAAATTTAGCTGCCAGTTTCACCCAGACGTTTGAATTTGATGACGATCATCCATTGATTGATGTTTCTCTACAAGAGATCAAGAGTAAGATATTTGAATATTTTCCTATATCAAATATAATTTTTTTTCAAAGTAGTGTGATTGTCCAAGACTAGATGGATTGCTATAATGTAACAAGAGAACCAGATGATGATCCCCATGATGTAAACATACTTGAGTATGAATGAACTCACATAGTGGAAGGATCAAGTGTGTCGAATCACAAGTTTCTAAATCCATTGAAGATAAACAAAGTAACCATTAGTTCTCCAGAGAATCCAAAGTTTTCCAATATTGGAGATTATTGGGATAATGAAACTCTTGGGAATATTATAGACCTACTGCATGAGTTTCAAGATATGTTTCCCACTAAGTTTTCTGAAATGAAGGGAATTTTCTGAGATATTGGAGAAATGAAAATCTCATTGAATCCCGATGCAAAACTTGTTAAGAAATGATCGTATCAGCTCAATCCCAAGTACAAAGAAAAAGTCAAAACAGAGTTAGATCAAATGTTCAATGCAGGCATCATAAAACCTATTCAAGAATTTGAGTGGATCAATCCGATGGTAGTACAAGATAATAAAAGTGCTAGTGAAGTATGTATTTGTGTCTACCTAAGGAAGGTGGATGATGTATGCTTTCACAACCTATTTCCGACTCTATTCATAGGTGAATTATTGGAGAGTCTAGGGGCCAAGATGTCTATTCATTTAGTGATGTGTTATAGGGTTACCATTAGATCAAAGTTACGAAGGAATATCAACACAAAACAAACTTTGCAATGGAGTGGGGATGTTTTTAGAATACAGTGACTCCTTTTGGACTCAAGAATAAACCTACTATATTTTCCAGTATAGTCATCGTTGCCTTCAAATATTTTATCCATATGTTTCTTGAAGTCTATTTTGATCACTGAACGGTATGTGGAATCATAAAAAGGGATATTGAGAGCCTCATAATGATTTTGGAATGACGTTGACAATATCATATTTATCTGAATTTATAGAAGTGTAATTTTTGTGCCCCTTTTGGAATTATGTTGTCTCATGTGGTTTGTCGCGATGGAATCTTGATGGACCAAGATAAAATTGTAATCATCACCATCCGCGACAGTAAAGCATCTAAGAATTACTTTGGGACATACACGGTACTATCAAAAAATTATCAGAGGATATGTAGAGATGATTACTCCTATGGAAAAATTATTAAAGAAGGATGTTAAGTTTCAGTGGACTGAACAATGCCAAGATATTCTGGATGTTCCAAAGAATAAGATGGTTACTACACCCATACTAAATATTCCAGACTGGAAAAAGGAGTTTCATGTACATGTTTATGTGTCTTCTATCGCACTCGTCGTTGTACTAGCACAACCAGACGATAGGTCTGTTGATCATCCTATTTCCTTTTCTAGCCAAAAATTATCAACAACAAAGAATAATTATACCACGACAGAAATAGAAGGCTTAGATATGGTATATGCTCTTCAAAAATTCCAACACTATCTATTGGGTGGGAATTTCAAGATGTACACAGACCATTCTGCGTTCAAATAATTGGTCAATAATACAGTGTTGGGGGGGGCGGAGAGGGGCGGGGGATATATGTCGATGGCTTCTCTTTTTCCATGAATTTTATTTTGAAATCATTGTTAAACCCGGTCGACTGAATTCAGTACCCACCCCTTGGTCGAGACTAGAAAGTAGAGAAGAACCTAGTAATCTCGACGATCGTCTTCCACATGCACAATTATTTGGGTCAATATGTTTGATGACCATTACAGAGATATTATACAATTCTTGAGTACATGATATGCACTAGCCGGATTCACTACAACACAAAAGAAACATTTAGTTGTAAGAGCTACATATTTCCAGTTAATAGCTAGATAGTTATACAAAATGGGATGAAAATAAATTATGTGTCGTTGTGTTTTGGAGCATGAGATACCAATTGAATGAATCACATGCTTGTGTTACGGGAGGCCATTATCCAGGAAAAGATATAGTAAATAAGATAATACGAGAAGGATTGTGGTGGCCTACATTGCACATGAATGATCAATATTATTGTCGTGGCTGTGATATCTACCAGAGAATTGGAAATTTGTCACGATGAGATGAAATGTCACATGTACCTCAAATAAATTTATAGGCATTTGAAAAATGGGTTGTTGATTTTGTTGGACCTGTTAATCCACTAGGGAAAAGAATAGGTGAATGATACATTATCACTGTGACGAATTACTTGACCAAATGAGATGAAGCAGTATAAGTAAAGGATTCTACTGCTGATACCACTTCTAGAATTTTATTTGACAATGTAGTGAACCTATTTGGATGCCTAAATATTTTAATAAGTGATCAGGGCACGTACTTTGTGAATTATTTGATAGACAGATTAACTAAATAATTCCAAAGTTAGCACCAGAAGAAGACACCATATCATCCATAAGAAAATGGTGATGTCAAGGCCTTCAATAAGATTCTCGAGAATGCATTGAGAAATATCTATAATGATCAAAGAGATTGTTTGGATTAGAAAATATATGCAGTGTTATGGGTATCTCGCACCACCTATAAAAAGTTGACAGGATAAACTCCATTTTGACTGGTTTATGGAAAATAGGTTGTCATGCTAATGGAGTATATTGTACATAGTCTAAGGATAGTTGTGATAATAGAGATGGTTGAGGTTTTTTTGTAGAAGAAATACTATTGGATTTGGTCTAGTTGGAGGAAGAGCATCTTGTCGCAGGATATCATCAGAATGAAAAGAAGGAGCAACAAAAATATTGGCATGACCGACATATCAAGATTAAGCAATTTCACATTGGAGATCTTGTTCTCTAGTACGACAATAAGTTTTTGAAGCAACCTGGAAAGATTAGAACACATCGGTTGGGACCATATATTGTTATTCAGATAATTGAAGGAGGAGTAGTGAAATTGAAGAAGTTAGATGGAACACCTTTCAAGGGGTTGGTGAATGAAATTTAGCTAAATCCTTACAAAGATAGCCGTAATTTCATCGACTTAGAGCTCAAAAAGAGTTGAAAAAAATGATGAGAAATGTGAAAAGAGAAAGGAGAAAATAAACAAGAAAAAGAAGAAGACAAAAATTTGCAAATTTATGAGTGTTGTTTATGAGAATTAATTCTACAAAATTAGGATTTATTTTTTTATAATATTTTTGGTTGTAGACTTCCTGTCTGTCATAGAAGAAAAAATTTCATAGACTCTCTCCAGGCCGCAGATAAGGAAAATCATCGCAGACTGTATGTATGTTGCAAGGAAAAAACCATGTCCTAAGCCATATGCTTGTCGCAAGAAGAGAATTACTATCACACAATGAATTTTGGTTGCAAGTGACAGTTGGTTAGTAGTTAATGAGAAGATGTAGGAATATTTCGGCGGTGTGCCCTTTAGTCACTTCTGCGATTAATGCACAATAACTACCATTTAACTAATAGGAAAAGTGATGGTTTGATTGGCGGTTTCATTGTAATTATTAGAAATATTGCTCCATGTGACAGAAATTGTTGCCACCCTTCTAGTTATTTCCCAATTGTACAAATGCATGACTGATTAAATGGGTACACATATATCATCTTCATGATGAAGTTTCATTCATTCTATTTAATCTTATTGAGATCGTTGAATTGTTGTCTGCAACTATAAGAGTCGAAGCCATTTTTTTACATAGTATTGTCATTTTCATTTCCAACATGAGCATAGTTCAAGAATCGGGTATTGAGATTTTGTCGTTGAAGCCAGTCATGGAATAGCACACAAGGGTTGTTTCATATCCAAAGTAGAGGATTGAAGTTAATTTGGAACCATTCTCACCTGGTATGTCGAAAAAGGAAACATTCTTCAAGTTGAAAACCGTGTGTAACAGTGTCTCCACTAGAGGATGAAGCAACATGATATGCATCCCTGTTTCCATACTACGTCCCACTGAATTTAGCAGATGCACCTAAGGTCAGACAAGGAAAGAATGCTAGATATTCATTGGTCACACTAGTAGTACCGAAAGGAGTTAGGGTAACGACCAATATTATTCCAAATTTGCAGAAAATGGGTTTTTATGATGATGACCTGCATAATTCTAGAACTCATGATGGACAGATAACTAACTACTGTTTATGAAACTGAGAATGGCCCCATCCACATAGTTCCAATGGAATGGCCACGAGGATTAGATAAATATGGAATATTTTTGGTCATGTGCATGCCACATTTTGGGCCCACGGTATAAATTAATACCTACATAAAGTAGTTGTTGGTTTGCTTTCATTGTGGTTGTCTATGGATCGACTGAGAAGTTTCAATGGATCTTGAGTTGATAGCGTCAATCATAGGGCTCCCTCTTGCAGGATTCGACCCAAAACCATTCTTCACAAGGAAAGACACATATACGACATTGATATACTGAATGAAGGATAAGTATGAGATGACAAGGGATAAACAAGGCTTTTATATTACCTTCATTAATGATACTTCTATTCAGTTTGTGTCTAAAGTCTTATCTAGCTATATGCTCATAAAAATGCAACCGAACCAATGTACCGCCAAAATAATTGTTGGGGTAGAGCAGTGTGCAGGGGGTGGCCAACTCAACTGGTCAACCTATATGATGAATGAACTTTTAGTAGATGCTGAAGAACTATAGGAAAAAGGTAGTCCATTTCATTATTCTTGGTTACTCATTTTTATTTCTTTTTTCTCACGAGAGGAACCACCAAAATACCAAGGGGTAGATGTTCTAGTCCAATGTCGAGGAGATCAGTACCAGAATATCTGGTTTGAAAAGGAAAAACCTAAGCAACATAAAGATAATAATGTTGAGTTAGTTTTACAAGGAGAGGAACTTTGATACTTTATCAAGAAGCAAGCCATATTTACTACAAAATCCATCAAGCAGTTTCGTAATATTATACGTTTTTCACTTGGGATTCATCACATATTTTTGGAGCTGCGAAAAGACCCACAGAAGCAGTCTTTGGAAATCCAGTTTCACCTATTTACTGTTGAAATTGATGCCATTGTTCAAGATTGGCCTACAGAGTGGCTATCACAGATGATCAACTATCTATAGAAGTCCATTGAAAAAGAGGAATGGAGATCAAGGGGGTGATCCACTAGTCATATAAACCCAAAGAATCTCTCATAGTCCCGATGAATCTAGTACAACCCTGATAGATCCAAAGTTAGAGGATAAGGGAAAGAATTCAGAAAAGTCAGGAAAAAGTCAAAAAAGGAGGAAGGATAACTGATCATTTGGTGGCGTTGGCATCACCAATGATTATTACACCCTTTTAGCAAAAACAATGGCAAAAATTTCCAATGAAAGATGGAGAAAAATGGATGAAAGACAAACAGAGTTGACAAGATATTATTTTGAATGCATAATTGATATAGATGATATTATTCGAATGTGTTGCACATACTTAATGATGAATAAACATATATTTTTACCGCATCTGTACTAAGTGAATATATGGTAATGATTTATGTTATATGTTTCTATCTATGTCGATGGAATGGTAGATAATTAACTTGAATGAATGAATAGGAACATAACTATAATTCTCATCTTTCGTCACAAAACTACAGAAACCTCATTCTAGCAGTCCCCATAAGATATCTCGGGTGAGACTTCATCTGCATCACAAGTGTTACCAACGGAGTCCTTCTCTGTCGGGAATATATCTTGGGTCTTGTTGATAACTAAGGATCTGAACCTGGGTCGACTGAAATTAATCCAACAATTGGAATAAAAAATATTCGCCCTTTTTCAACATTATATCATCATGTTCCTAAATGTGGATCTAGAAATTAGTTATTTGGCTCTCAAACTCTTCATTTTTTTCATGTCATTATTGTGGTCTCAAGAAGATAAGTTATTGTAGAATATGTTCCAATACTTATTTCCTTTTGAAACAAAAATAATGTTCATCTATAATTATTTATTTTTTCTTCATCATACTTTTTCGAATCACCCAAAATAGATCTTCCACTTGAAATTTTTGATAATTTCAAGATAAAATTCCTTTTAAACCTTTATTTGGAGATGTCCTGCTAGATAACCTTTATGAATGTTTCTTTGTAGTTTTGACCCCTCTGCGTTTGAAATATGTGCCTACACTAGTGTGACATGTCTTCTCTAAAATGGAACAAGTTTAATCAAATTCTAATCTTTTGGTCAAAAGTTATGATAACTTTTCCAAAACTTGTTTATTTTTTTCCCTCTCAAGAGAGCCAACTTGTACAAATTTTCATGTCTCTAACATTTTAGATCTGTTTCCAAAATTTTATCCAATAATACTATAATTTATCTTCTTTCTAGTGTAACTATTGAGCTCAATTTAGATCTTTCTAGAATTATATATTGTTGTACAGGATTATGCACCTAATAACCAAAGGTCTGGGGTTACCAACATACTCAATTACTTGCAGACACTTGACTTCTAAAGTACAGAATAGGAAATAGGAGGGTTAGAAGGACTTACCTGTTAAATGAAGGTCGATCCTTGCTATCCTCTTCCTCTCTGTTCCACTTCCAAAGTCTTCAGGATTGCTCCTCTTTCACCTGTCAAGAAACACTATTCCAAATACAAGATGATTCATATATGTATAAGCAGGTTAGATAAATCACATATAAGATGCATGAAGCATAAACATTTATCAAACCAATACACATGAAACACATATGGAAGAATTAATCTCTTTATTATCAATAATGGAAAGAGTTCAGATACAACCCAATGCCTGAGACAAGGACTCCTCTGCAACCGAAGGATTCTGAGTTCCACTGCTCCAAAGACTTCTGTATAAACTCCACCAGCATAACTTTGCTCCAAAAGTGTAAGTAACCAACACCCTCCCCAAGTCCTGTATTTATATGGGTGAAATAAGGCAGTTCTCGAAGGTTGGGGAAGTTGTAGCAGTTAAATAAATTAAGTTAAATGAGTTAACTAATCTCCCATTAGCGTGAGTGTTTTTATGTTTTAATGTTGAGACACATTCGCGGGTCTGTAGTAGAGAAACCCACGAATACATGGATTCGCGACTTGCTACAAAGGAAACTCGCGAGTGATGTGTGAGTTGTATATAAAGAGAGTCGTGAATACATCTCAACATGGAAAAAAATGGCAAAGTGACTAGCTGGATGAGGGAAGAATGTGCTTCATAACAAGCCAAGCTATAGTGTTTTGGGAAAACCTCTATCGATAAGTTTCCTTTTGTGTGCCAACATGAGGGATGTCGGCACTCGGACAGAGAGGTGCCATTCAGGTGTATAACATATATTCAACTCTTTTGCTAGGAACACCTATTTAGGACTAGTTTTAAGACTATTAAAAACATTAAATTCTATATCATATAGATTGAAAAATAGAGTAACTAGAACATAAAATTTTATCATGGATACTTTAGTATGTCTTTAGTATGTCTTCTCTATGTCTAAAAAAAACCACTATTTATAACTTTCCAAAAAAATGTTATGGTAAAAATGGCAAGACGACTCTTCTTTATGGATCCAACAAACAACTGTAAGCTCTTAATACCAAATGTTATGAACTTAATGCCTCGAGTTGCATAAATATAGAAAGTTTAAGTAATTAAACATATTGAAAACAATATAGAGTTAATGAATAAGAAGTATTTTGGAGCGAGAATCCTCATTTTGCAATATAACTAATACAAAATACAAAATCATAATTCAAATCAGTTTTATTTATTACAAATATGAGATAAAGGGGTATCTTGTATTATACACTCTCGGCCAACCTAACTATATAGATAATGTACTAATGGTGAATGGGGTTTAAGGTCCTAACACATTTTAGATAAAATTATTACAACAAAACCACTCATAAATTGTAATAAGAAGGATGAAAGCATATGGTATTTATAACTTGGAAAAAATCTAGCAACATAAGCTTACAAATGAACTTGTGAAAATGGTTGGAAGAGGCTTTCATTTATAGACTTTGTTGGAGTAAAACTGAAGGGAGATCAAGGTCTATGTTAAATTTTGGTCCAATTTATTACTCTAAGTATGGCCATGTGCATATTCATTGAGTGAAGAAAATTGTCTAGTATGGTTTGCTTGACTAACCCATTTTTTGAAGTAAATATGGAATTGAATGAAGCATTAAATTTAATATGTTTTTTCTATAATAGGAAATACATAAGTCTAAAACAAATTCTTGCGTATCTACACAAATATTGCAAAGGAGGATTGTGTAGTTTTTCATGATAGTTAAACTAAAGGTTTTTTGCAATCCTCTGTTATCAATTTATACTATCTCCATAGGTTTGAGCTTCTAAGTGGTGGTTAATGATAATTTTTCTTGTCTTTTACTTCATTGTCACAAGCAAACAAAACTATTGTGATAGAATTGGAGACCTCTCAAAGGAATCTAAAACTAAAAAATGACTAAATCTAGGAATAAATGTTGAAGTTCATTCAATAAGTTTACAAGTGAAGATAATGAAAGTATAATCATAAAGTTCTAACAAGGATAAATAATGATCCAAAACAAAGGGATAAGGACTTCAGTTAATGTACAAGACATTAAAAAATGTCTAAACCTACACAAGGGGAAATATGATAAATGTTAAAAAACAAACAAAATTACAACAAAAGGTGGATGGCATCATGTTATCACAAAAATGGAGTGTATAAATATGTCTTACAAACATTGTGAATGAGGTATATCTCAAGTGGTTGTAGAATGTAGTTCTATCCCTCCACCCAAATTCTATTTCTATAATTGGCATATTGAGCTCAAGATGATTATATTGTTGTAATGAATTCCATCCATGTTGTTGACCAAGCCTTGTGCACTAAAAAATCTATGGTTTACCCTAGGTTCCATCCTTGAAATGAGAGGAAATGCTTGATAGTTTTCCCATACATTATAACTGAAAGAATATCTTAAAAAAATTACATATTATTTTTTGTAAATAAGAAGAGAACATTATTATAATAAAAATTTTACTTGTTACATATATATCAAAATGATAGACAGCGGTCATGCTTCCCCTTGGAGAAACTAAACTGAAGAAGAGATCTTAAATCCCCAAACTATCAAAAAAGTTCTTAATGATTCCTTCTACCCTAATATTTTTCCTAAGATAACTATTGTAAATACTGTAAAGTTCTCCTTTATGGATGGAAAAACACTATTTTTCTTCTGTATGATATTATAGAGAATAGAGTTGATATGGAGAACAAAAAAACTGATGTCCATGAACCCAATTAACCCTAGTTAGGACCAACACCATCCGTGATGATCATGGGTGTTTCCATGGAGGCCTGGAGGTTGGCAACTTCTCTTGCGGTTCTTGCTTCAATGTGCTCGGTCATGATTCTCATTTTGGTGGCCATCATTCGGTAGAGGCATTTGTTTTCTTCAACCATCGAGAGGATTTGATCTCGTAGACTACCGTTGGAAATTTCTTGATATAGCAAGTTGTTAGTGAGAGTGCGCAAAATATAGTGCAAAGTTGTTGAGCTTTCATAATGAGTAGAAAATATTTGACTCCACCTGTTATACACCTAAGTGGCACCTCTCCGTCCGAGTGCTGACATCCCTCATGTTGGCACACAAAAGGACACTTATGGATAAAGGTTTGCCCAAAACACTATAGCTTGGCTTGTCATGAAGTACATTCTTCCCTCATCCAGCTAGTCACTTTGCCATTTTTTTCCATGTTGAGATGTATTCGCGACTCTCTTTATATACAACTCGCGCATCACTCGTGAGTTTCCTTTGTAGCAAGTCACGAATCCATGTATTCGTGGGTTGCGCTTATACATAGTCGCGAATCATTCGCGGGTTGCTCTACTACAGATCCGTGAATGTGTCTCAACATTAAAAGATAAAAACACTCACGCTAATGGGAGATTAGTTAACTCATTTAACTTAATTTCTTTAACTGCTACAACTTCCCCAACCTTCGAGAACTACCTTATTTCACCCATATAAATACAAGCCTTGGGGAGGGTGTTGGTTACTTACACTTTTGGAGCAAAGTTATGCTGGTGGAGTTTATACAGAAGTCTTTGGAGTAGTGGAACTCAGAATCCTTTGGTTGCAGAGGAGTCCTTGTCTCAGGCATTGGGTTGCATCCGAACTCTTTCCATTATTGATAATAAAGAGATTACTTCTTCCATATGTGTTTCATGTGTATTGGTTTGATAAATTTTTATGCTTATGCATCTTATATGGGATTTATCTAACCTTCTTATAGATATATGAATCATCTTGTATCTGGAATAGTGTTTCTTGACAGGTGAAAGAGGAGCAATCCTGAAGACTTTGGAAGTGGAACAGAGAGGAAGAGGATAGCAAGGATCGACCTTCATTTAACAAGCCCTTCTAACCCTCCTATTTCCTATTCTGTACTTTAGAAGTCAACTGTCTGCAAGTAATTGAGTATGTTGGTAACCCCAGACCTTAGGTTATTAGGTGCATAATCCTGTACAACAGAACTGGCGAATCTACTGGGGAGCCCGGACTGCTGTAGGTTGTTTTCTGTCCTCTTGACCATATTTTCTTGTGAGTCTGTTTGTGATTTTTATCCTGGTTCTTATTTGATTCAGCATTTGAAAGTCTAGGGTTTTTTCTTGATTTTTTGAGAAAAAATTTATACCCATTCGTGGGTTGTCTTTCTAGACAGTCGCGAATACTGGTCTGCATTCATGGGTTGTAACACTAGACAGTCACGATTCACTCGCGAGTTGCTCTTAGTGACAGTCGCGAATACTCCTGGAAGTGGGGATTTTTAAGATAAGTTTTGCTTGTTCTTTTCTTTGTTTGGTCCATGTTTCTGAGTGGTATTTCTTTAAGAATGCTATGTAGTAGATCTAAATACTATTTGTGATCACATTTCTTCGCTTTCTTGGAAGCTCTTGAGTCTTTTTGCTTGGTTTGTTTACTGCTTGCATACTGAAGTGTTTTGGCCTATTTTGGGTTGTGGGTTAAAGTGTATTGGTCCAGATCAGTGATCAGGGTCTTGGGCTCTATTTTTCCAGTCTGTCTTCTAACAGTGGCTGGTTGTCACTTCCCTGTGTAAGTCTACAGTGATTCTTTGTCATTGTTAGCACCCAAGCTAGCGTTCCTAGCCTTCCTCTATTGGTTGTCTGTTGGTTCTATCAGCCTGTTTGCTTCAGTTTGTTACTTTTATACAGTTTACAAGCGTCAAGTCTGCTCAAGCACAGTGCATTGTAGATGCATAGTAGAATTTTGATCATTTTTAAAAGTGAAAAGAAAACATAGTTAAAGCTTTTGCATTGTGATTTTTGCATAAGTAGTGTTTATTTCAATTTAAAAATATTATATCAAAAACTACAAAAACATAGGCTTAGTTTGTTTCATCGTTTCTTTCAATTCATCAATACATATTTGCAAAAATTAAAAAGAAGTTTTCTTTTATAATGGCAATTTTTCTTTGAATACACCTTTACTTTCATTTATTTCTTGTTTGAGTCAAAAAATCATACAGTATACCACTCCATTTCCTCTTAAGTAAAGAACAACCCTTTAAAATAAACGCATAAATTAAAATTTACTAGTAAGTTTTTATTTTTAGGGGCCTTTCAACTACTAGCTTAGGCTAGACTTGTGGGCTAGGGAGTGTAAACTTCCCACAAGTTATAAACTCAGACATAGTGGACTTTTATTTAGGGAAATCCTTGACTCTATCACTGTATCTGGGAATCTCCTCTCAAACGGGAGTTAAGCACTAGGCCGCGTGGAGGCTTGGACAGAGGAGATAACCCTCCGAATCCTTGTCAAAATGTAACCCAGGACTTTTACGCATCTGGGTATTCTATCCTAGACAGAGTTTTGGGCTCAGCTACCCTACCCATGTGTATGAGTTCAACTAACGACTGTCCCCCCAGACGGTCGGTATTGCCAAGGTAACCTTTAGTCTCTTGTATTTTAGGGTTCATACCTTGGTAAACCGAAAGGTTATTTCTGGTTCACCTTGAACGGGCTTGGAAGGTAACCCTTGTGGAAAGTGTAGGAGGGTGGTGGGTGATTCCTCTGCTTGTTCCTAAGAACCACCTCAAGGATGCCAAGTAATCGTTCATCAGCTTTCTTCGGGAAAGCATATCTTTTACCTTGGTTTGATTGCTTGAGACTTTAGGAATTTTTAGTGTATGCTCTGTGGTTTTTCCTGTGTTTTAGTTGGCCTTAGGGTGTGATTAGTTGAATTTTTAATTCTGGAGGACCAACCTATTAGAAGGTCAAGAAGGTTGAGAAACCTTCCTCCTATCACTGCATTGGAGCCTCCACCTTTACCTCAAAGGCAGAGATTAGACACAGAGGGTTCATTTGAACCTGTAGGAATAAGTGAGGTTCTTGGTGAACCAGAACTCATTGTCAACCACTTTAATCTTGATACAGTCGAGATAGAAGAATTGCAAACTGACAAGTTTGCAAGAAATTTTAACTCCCCCTTGACTGATTTGAACGATCCTGTGATCGTGTAGGTTCGACCATTTGATTCACCAGTGCTAGGTGTCCCTATGGGTAGAGTCATGTCTTCTGCAGAAGAAAGTTCTTTTGTGTTTACCTCAACCATTCCGGTTGAAGGGGTACTACCTCCCCTGGTTAGTACCCCTAGATCTAGTTTTCCTTCTACACCTTTAACTCCAGCGAGCCGGGTGGTTCAACCACCAGTTCACTCCAACATAGGAGGTACTTCTGGTAGCATGGTTGCTGGGATACCCAGTATACCTACCATTCCTTCTTCCTTCCCTTACACTACCCAGAGTGGTCCGGTAGGATCCTTGGAATATGTCCAAGGTTTTCCTTGGAATGGGGGGCACATTCCCCCATCCAGTCCATACATAGGTCCATCTCCTTCATATGTAGGAGTGCAGTTTGGGAGCAACACCTCTTACGAGCAAATCTTCCAAACCCCTATTTCGGTCCCATACACGATTTCTCCCTTTTTGTTGTTTAGCGGAGGGATACCTGCTCCAGTCTTTCAGACCCCTGCTTCTATGGGGACGGCCCAAACTACTTACACTGCACCTCCCACACAAAATCCTGTGGCTTACGGATGGAATCTGTTCCAAAGCAACCTTCCCACTTCACAACCGGTGGCTGGGGGAAACCCCACTTTTACCCATGGGAATTTGGGGGCAGGTCCCTCAAATCCCCAAGTTGGCACATTTAGTGCCCCAGTTAGGCCCAGACTTCCTTTTCTGGCAACTTTAAACTTGCCAAACTTGTCAAAATTGATGAATGACCCGGTGAGGCATGACCCCTTGTGGCCACTTATTCCCACCAAGTTACCATCGGACATCCCTAAGTTCGAAGGTAAAGCTGGTGAAGATCTTGGGGCACATGCCACCACTTTTCACTTATGGTGTTCTTCCAATTCGTTGAATGAGGACTCAATTAGATTAAGGCTATTCCAGAGGACCTTGATGGGTATGGATGCAAAATGGTATATTGAATTGCCTTCTGCTGCCTTTAGTAGTTTCTGGGATTTGGCTAGTGCTTTCCTTAGCCACTTTCAGCTTCCGGTTCGATACGATTTCAGAACGGACTTGTTGTCTACTTTTAGAAAAAACAAGGATACCCACATCTCGGATCATATCGAAGAGTGGAGGAGGCGAAAGAGCCTTATCAAAGCCACCATTCCTCCTGAGTTTCTATTAGAATGGTTCCTTAAATCACTGTTTCCATAGATATCTAAGGATGTTTCCACATCAGGAGTAACGAACGAAGAAGAAGCCATACTCAGGGCCCAGTAGTTAGATTTGATTTATTCACAATCTGGGATCTTGTACGAGATCATCCCTGAGGCACCGAGGCATTCGCGTGAAGCGGAGAAGACTAAGCCTAGACCCCATGCCGATGGTGTGGTTGGGTCTATCAACTCTCCCACCGTAGAGTCTTTAACTAAGAAACTTCACCAGTTGTCTGTAAAACAGTTTATGGTGGAGGCAGCAAAGGCTGCCCCTCTCCCCAGAATGCAAAAGTCTTTTCTCAAACCTCTTAGAAGGGAAATCAGCAGCTCGGCAGGAAGAAGAAGAAAGGTAAGAAAAGAGAGGGAAACCAAAACAAGACAAATCCCGCGAACAATGTTGATGGGGGCAAAAAAGAAAAGAATAAGGTCAAGTTCCCTTGTAAGTTGTTCCAAGAGGACCGCCTTACTCACCTTTGTCCCCTTATGGATCAAGCCCAGAATCTGCTCAAAGCTCAACAACCGGCTGTTCTGAAGGACCCGTTTCCCCAAGGACAGAACACTGCTTCAGCTTCTAATGTAGTAGTGGGCACTCAAACTGCCCCTGACCCTAATTATATCAACATGGTTCAATATTCGAATTTGTTGCAAACCAGGAACAAAAACTATGAAACTGAGACTTCTAAGAAGGGTAAAGATGTAGTTGAAACTTCCAACCCTCTCACTATAGAGAAACCTGCCAAAACTATGCCGAAGATACCAAAAGGTGTTTTCAAGAAGACCTTGCATAACCCCAATGCTAGGGCTGCTTCAAACTACTTAGTGGTTGAAGATTTAGCTCAAACCCCGTGTGCAATGTCAGCTTTAGAGGTGTTACAGAGTTGTCCTGCCCAGTGGGATGCTCTCTTAGCAGCTTTAGGTAGAATGGATTCTTCGAGTCTCATGGTGAAATTCAATCTGTCTGATGTCAAAATTCACCTTCCTTACCATGTAGCCCTATCAATAGATGTCGTCCATGGTGGTAAGACCATCGGAAGGGCATTTGTTGATGAGGGAGCCTCTACATGTGTTATGTCCCTCGCCTGCTGGAAATCTCTTGGATCCCCAGAGCTGGTCCCATCAAACACTTTAGTTACTGCTTTCGATGGAAGATCCTTTCATCCTCATGGTATCCTGCCAGCTTTTGAGATTAAGTTAGCAGGGAAAACAGTGTCTGTTGAAGTTGAAGTGATTGATTCTCCCTTGGACTACAATTTGCTTCTGGGAAGGAATTGGACTTATGCAATGTCTGTTGTTGCATTGGTTGTTCTTCGTGTAGTGATTTTTCCACATGAGGGCAAGTTGGTTACTGTTGACCAACTTGATTTTACCCAAAAAGGCCATTTAGAGTCTAAGGATTCCACTATGCCATTGGTTGATCAGGCCAAACCTGCTGCACATAGCTTGGGAGCTGGAATGTACGCATCATTAATGGGCACATTTGACCTTCCAGTCTCGGTTAATTACATTGGTTCTACTACTGTGGGGAAGTCCATCGCTGTGGTTATCGATAGGACTGATCCTTGGGTCCTCCCAACTCCCCATGAACCAGAAGTGCCCTTATCAGCAGTAGAGGTAGCTTATCAAGCCATCACTCAAGCTACTATTGATCCCATTCCAGATCCTCTATTAGTCTCAGATGATCTGGAAGAAGTCTATTTGCCCGCATGGGCAGAAAACTCTTCACATTCCATAGATTGCTTAGATACCGTTTTACCTTCCGATGAATCTATTCTGGAAGCTATGAGTGGACATGATAATATTTGTGAGGATCTTCATCATAGATCCTATTTCCTTCTATATCTAAGCAAGATAGAAAACCAAGAGTTTAAAGTGAGACTGTCAGATGATATTGAGGTACCTATCAACCCTTTGGCTAGGGAAGGGGTGTTTGCTGAGGGAAATATGGCAAACATTTCTGCCACTATACCGATCAATATCTCTGTGAATCCAGATGTCGTGGAAAACATCTATATAGGTGCAAACTGCTCTCCGGAGGAGATTGCCATCTACACTGCCCTTTTCAAGGAATTATGCGATATCTTTGCCTAGTCATATGAGGAGATGCCAGGCATTGATCCATCTATTGTCCAACATGAAATATGAACCTATCCTG
This sequence comes from Pseudotsuga menziesii, assembly GCA_001517045.1. Lineage (NCBI taxonomy): Eukaryota > Viridiplantae > Streptophyta > Pinopsida > Pinales > Pinaceae > Pseudotsuga > Pseudotsuga menziesii. Next base: position 30,891 of record LPNX011042475.1, on the reverse strand, counting down.
ATGTTAAGCCCGTTCGACAGAAATTAAGACCCGTGAACCCGTGTAAAGCGGCGGTTGTGAAGGCAGAAGTTGAAAAGATCTTGAAAGCTAGTTTTATATATCCCATAGCTTTGACTGAATGGGTATCCAACCCTGTTCCTGTTGATAAAAATAAAGGTACTATTCATGTTTGTACAGACTTTAGAGACCTCAATAAAGCCTGTCCTAAGGACAATTACCCCACACCATTCATTGACCAGATCATAGATGCATGTGCGGGGAGTGAGGTGTTCTCATTTATGGATGGTTTCTTCGGCTACAATCAAATCCAAATCAAACCGGAAGACCAACATAAAACTGCTTTAATTTGCCCTTGGGGTACATTTTCATATAGAAAAATGCCCTTTGGATTGAAAAATGTTGGGGCTACCTTTCAACGAGCCATTAACTTTGCTTTTCATGACATAAAAGCCATTGTCGAACCGTACCTTGATGATCTGCCTGCACATTCTCGCAAGAGGGTCCAACATCCAGATCATTTAAGGTTAATATTTGAAAGACACAGATACTATAAAATTTGCTTGAATCCCCACAAGTGTGTTTTCTGTGTCGAGTCAGGTAGATTACTCGAATTCATCGTATCTAGTAGAGGCATCCAGGTGGATCCATTGAAAGTCAAGGCCATTGTAAATCTGCCTCCTCCTTGTTCTCTTAGGCAACTTCAAAGCCTACAAGGAAATTCCAACTTTCTTCGATGTTTTATCATTAATTATGCCAAGATCACTAAAGGTTTCATGCGCTTGCTCAAGCAGGACACCCCATTTGTATGGGATGAAACCGCACAACTTGCGTTCGAGGCATTGAAAAAATCTTTGTTGTCGACTCCTTCATTACGTCCACCAGATTATACTAGGGATTTTATATTATATCTGGCCATGTCAGAGTCGATCATTGGGGTAGTGCTAGTTCAGGAGGACGATAAGCTCATTGAGCATGTCTTTTATTATCTTAGCTGTGCTTTGGCCAGACCTGAGCTTAGATACTCCCATGTCGAGAAGTTAGCCTTAGCAGCTGTCTATGCTGTGCAGAGGTTGCGCCACTACATTTTACTGAGGACCACCATAGTAGTGGCGGATGTGAATCCGTTCCAATATGTTTTATCCAGATGGATTGTTGGGGGAAAATGCAACAAGTGGATAGTCATTCTTCAAGAGTTTGACTTGGATTTTCAATCCACTAAGTCTAAAAAGTCCTTAGTTTTTTCTGAGCTAATAGCAGAAATTCCTACGAAAGAGAGTGTAGTGGTCCAGGATGACTCATTCCCAGATGAGCACATCTTCCTTATATCCACCTCTGATCCTTGGTATGGGGATATTATTATATATCTCCAGACTTTGAAGTATCCTGCCACTTACTCTAGGGAGGAACGACGTAAGTTACGCCTTCATGCCAAGAACTACCTCATTATAGGAGATACATTATATCGACGAGGGGTAGATTCCGTCTTGCATCACTTCCTTACTCATGAGGAAGTGGAGATTATACTAAATGATTCCCATAGCGTAGCATGTGGGGCTCATTTATCTGGGTTAGCAACGTCCCAAAAGATATTGCGTGCTGGTTATTTCTGGCCCACGATGTTTAAAGATTGTGTGAAAGCCATGAAGCGCTGTCATCCGTGTCAGCTTTACACCAAAAAAATGCGGTCGCATCCTGCTCCATTATTTCCTGTTGTTTTGGTAGGCCCCTTCATGAAACGGGGGATCGATTAAGTGACGTGCAACCCAGTATCAGCTGGGGGGCATAAATACATCATTGTCACTATCGACTATTTTACGAAATGGGCAGAGGCAATTCCTACTTTCAAAGACAACGAGAAAACAACAGCTTTCTTTGTTTTCAATCAAATTATTGCAAGGTTTTGTATTCCCAAAGTGATTGTCACTGACCATGCAGTCATTTTAAAAATAACATGATGACGGAACTGACTACAATGCTTAGATTTAGACAAGGACACTCTTCTCCATACTATCTGCAAGAAAATGGTCAGGTTGAGGCTGTAAACAAGACTTTGAAAACTATCCTTAAATGAACAATTGATGCAGCCCGTTCTAATTGGCACATCATGTTATATCCTACTCTTTGGGATTACAGAACTAATGTTAAAACTGCCATGGGTTATTCACCTTTCCAACTCTTCACGGGGTGGAAGCAGATACTCCGATTGAATGCGAAATCCCGTCTTTGAAGATAGCCATTCATGTGTTACCTGATACGACTGAGCTTGAAGAACGTCTAGTACATCTAGAACACCTTGATGAGCAACGTAGAGATGTGTTGACTTCCAATCAAGCTCATAAAAATAGGTTTAAATCTCAATATGATAAAACGGTCAAACCTAGGGTTTTCTCTGAAGAGGAACTTGTCTTGCTTTGGGACCAAGATAAAGAACCCTTGGGGGCAGGAAAATTCAAGGCTATATGGTTAGGACCCTATGTTGTGTCGAAAGTATTGAGTAAAGGCACATATGAATTAGTGGATTATGATGGGAATAAGCTGCCTGAGCCTAGAAATGAGCTCTACCTGAAGAAGTACTATGCTTAGGCTTAGCACTTTTTCTTGTATTTTTATTGTATGTATTTTATGTACAATAGGTTGTCATTTTATTTTTAATATTATCTGTTGGTTGTTGCAGATGTCTTCCAAAATGTATGTAGGTTTCGCTGATGGCGCTAGTCGTCACACTCGTAACCTAGCTTCAGCAGCATGGGTTATCTATTCTCCCATATGACAGCTTGTTGCCACGGGTGGCGCTTGTCTAGGTCCTGCTTCTAATAATGTTGCTGAGTATAGGGCATTTATTGAGCTCCTATGGGATGCTTTTTCACGTGGCATCACCCAAATTGAAGTTCGTTTGGATTCTTAGTTGGTAGTTTCCTAGCTCAATAGAGCTTATCAGGTACGAAATCCTATCTTGTTACGTCAGTTTATGCAAGTTCGCTTACTGGAAAGAAATTTTGAAGTTATTACTTTCAATCATATTCCACGTAACCAAAATTCATTGATTGATGCATATGCTAATTATTGGTAATAACTCCCGATTCGATATCCATTACATTGCTAACAGCATTTATTTATACATTTCATAGGACGGTTGTGTTTCACCTTCCGCCCAGCCTTTTCGGCTTCCTGACTATTCAGTTTTATTTATTTATTTACAATAATCCCTAACAGATTATATTCTAACAATCCCCCTCTTAATCCGAAGGGGTGTTCGTAAGTCCGAGCATGTTTCTGAATCTTTCAAACTTTTCTCGTCCAAGCGCTTTGGTGAAGATGTCTGCAACTTGATCATTTGTGGAACAATGTCGAAGATGGACTGTCTTGGCCTCTACATGATGTCGAATCGAATGATACTTTGTGTTGATGTGTTTGGTTCGATCATGGAATCTAGGATTCTTAGCCAGCTTGATTGCAGAAGTATTGTCAACCAACAATGGAGTGGAGTTCTCTTGTTTTTCTTGAAAATCTTCAAGTATCTTCCTGAGCCATACTATTTCTTTCGTTGCTTCAGCTGCAACCACATATTCTGCTTCTATTGTTGAATCTGCTAGAACTGACTATT
>LPNX011042475.1:0-26439 GCA_001517045.1 Pseudotsuga menziesii | reverse complement strand
AATGGACTGGTCATTTTTATTAGTTTCAAGAAAAATGACATCTCTGGAAATAAAAAATTTCTTGTTTACCTCATCATACAAACGATATGCCTTGGAGTATTTTTCGTCCCCCAGGAAAATGCACTTTCTTCTTCAAGCACCAAGCTTGTTTCTTTGCTCCTTCGGAATCAAGGCATAATAGGTGGAACCAAAAACTCTGAGATTCCTGATTGAAGGGAGATGGCCAAACCACATTTCATGTGGAGTATTGTTATCAAGTGCATTTGATGGACTTCTATTTCTCAAATATGCTGCACATTTTATTGCATCACCCCAAAACATTAGTTTTACATTCTTGAAAAACATCATTGAGCGAACCATATTCATTATGGTTCTATTAATTCTCTCTGCTACACCATTTTGTTGAGGATTGTAGGGAACGGTAGTCTGATGTGCAATTCCATGTTGGCGAAGATAAGCTTCAAAAGCATTTGAAGTGTATTCTTTTCCATTATCAGTACGAAGTGTACCAATTTTTTATTGTGCTTGTTTTTCAATCAATGCATGAAAGTCTTTGAATGTTTGAAATGCTTCTGACTTTGTCTTTAAACAGTAAATCCAGCACATTCTAGAGTAGTCATCAACAAATGTCATAAAATACTTATTCCCATTTGCTGAAGGAGTTGGCATTGGGCCACACAAATCAGAATGCACTAGTTCTAATTTCCTACTTGCTCTGACATTAGATTCATGGAATGGAAGCTTACTATGTTTCCCTAATATACATGCATCACATTTATTCTTCTCTTTAGGAATGGTGGGAAATCCAAATACACCATTCTTTCTCAACAAATGAATACTGTTATAATTTACATGACCAAATCTTGCATGCCACAATGAGCTAGATGACATATTACCTTCTCCATGCTGAGAGAGGTAGGCATAGTTCTAAAATCTTGCGGATGAACCCTTGAGCTTCAGCAACTTCCCATCTTCATATCCAGTCATGATGACTTAGTTGTCATAGGACTTTCTTATTTCAATGATTCCATCAAACATGTGGATGGAATGACCTTGCTATCGAATCTCCACCAAGGACAGCAGGCTCCTCTTCAACTCTGGAAGATAGAGAACGTTCTTCAACAAGAAATCAGGGAATCCAGGCATCTTCAGTCGAATGGTGCCCATTCCCTTTGGTTTAATACTTGACTTATCTGCAAAGTACACTATGCCATCGATTGTTTCATTCAGTTCTTCAAAACAATCTTTTCTAAATGTCATGTGTGATGTTGCACCAGTATCAAGCAGCCAACAATATTTATAAGATGAAAGTGAAGTCATTTCATTAAATCCAAGATTACAATGTGCAACAATACAAGAATCAGAAGATTTACTAGCATCTTGGTCATCTTTCTTCTGGTTGTGCTTGTCTTTGATGGAGTCCCATGAAGCCCAACACTGATCTGATGTGTGCCCAGTCTTTTCGCAACGCTTGCACTTTGATCTTTTTCTGGAGTTGTTTCTGCCCCCTCTACCTCTCTTGGATGCTATAGATTGCATCTTTTGCAACTGCTGGTGTAATTTACAATAATGAACTTAAAAAGAATGAGATAATAGTAAAACAAAAACCTTGCAGGTCTACAGCCTCTGCCAAGGTGATTTACAATCTTAATATGTTGTCAACAAGTTCATAAGCAAATTTTAGCACCCGTCAACGATATCAACTATATGAAAGAAGCAGGTCTAAGTCTATACTACTTTTTACAATATAGTCTATGTAGAATTACAGCTGCACTAGCTAGTATAAACAATGTCTTCGACAAGCTCTATTCACTATGCAAGTCTATGTATCTGTCATAGTATTTACATCAGTCTAAGACAATTTTGCAGCAATACAATTTATATGGTGCTGTTCAAAACCTAAAAAATAATAAGCTCATTTACAACAATATTTTGATGTCACATGACACTGCTATTTTTCAAAGGAACATATGAGAATGATTTCTTCATATGTATGGGTTGTCTATATACCTTCACATTCCCTTGCAGCAAAAAATTCCTTTTAGATGTCCCAGCTTATATTTAAAATTGCACAACTCACCAAAGAGGAGCAATCACAGCAGCAATTGTCTTCAACCAAGCAGTCACGCACCTTCTTGAATTCAAGGCAGAACTCTTAATTCTCCAACGAAGAATGGAGTCTTCACATCGAAGGCAATACTCTTAAGGAAGAATGGAGTCTTCTCATAAACACAGCATTATTCTCAACTCTCCACACTCATATCTCGTAGGAATCGCAGCATAGAGAATGTCTTCATGTCTCATATATCACAACGCAGTCGATAGGTCACTTTATCAGTTCTGCCGAAACCCGAAATCCCTATGCTTCCAATCAGTAAGGCAAATGTCAGCCTATATGTCGTCTAAGTGTTATATCAGACAGTACTGGGGACTAGGGTTGAAAAACTACCCAGCACGAGGAGACATACATTCTAACGATTTAATAAAGCAGTCACAGTTTCAATATAGTAATCACTCAATGAGAATAAACAAATACTTGCAGAATTTACCAACGCACAGAAATTAGGGCATAAATGAGGTTTTATGCACTTCCAAGCAATAGACTCGGTAGACGCACTGGATGCACCAGACTCATATATGGTGGAGTTACAAGCAGAGAAATAGGTTGTTTTCACAATGGAGAATACAAATTTTCAAGAGATATCAACGCAGCATACATTATTTCTCAGTCACTCTCCACGCAGTTGATAGGGCAGACTATAATCAACACGCAGTCTTCAATCTTCAACGTAGGCATACGCAGTCTCCAATCTTCAACGTAGGCATACGCAGTCTCGCATTATATATCAACGCAGCTATCTTCAGTCCAACGCAGGTAGGCAGCACGTAGTCTTTCACAGTAAATGGGTCGCAGTCTTTCATAGCTCCTTAACGCAGCATACAGCTCACAGCTCGCAGCATAAATTAGGGTTTTTGAAAGTCATAAAGAACTCAGACAGGCTCCACGTGATTCACGACAGGCTCCACGCGATTCAGGATCTGAAGGCCTCGACTCTCAAGATACAATATTACATAAATACATATATAATGCACAGCGCAGTTTCTCCATGCGGGCTCCAATGCAATATAATGAATATGGTTCATCTTTATATGAGGAGATATAGGTTTCACATCGATCCCCAAACCCTTATGCTTGTTCATAGCACAATACCTGGATGCCTCATGATCGATAGCATCCTCACAATCTTTGTGAAAATGAATGGCAATGATATAGCTGAAGTATGTTAAACTCCAACCCCTCTTTGAAGTCTTGTTCGGTCTATTAAGACTGCAAGAGCTGGTAGAAGAAAACTTGAGCGCCTCTGAAAAATACATCGCACACTCTTGTATTACATCAAGAAATGGTGCAAGTCGAGGTTTTGGATGCGGAGAATTATTCAAAAAAAATTAGAGCCAGCGATAACAGTAGTTGTTGGTTTCAAGAACTCTGGTCATGGAGCACAATGATAATATAGCGCGTGGAGAGCAAGATGAGATCAACAACAATCACGCATTTTGACATGACAGATCAAGTTAGGGTTCACTCACAGCATTCTCTTTCTCATCAACTGTCAAACAGAGAAGGAAAAGGCTAGCTCAACGCACAGCATGGTAATGACTGCAATCAACAGGACACTCAAAACATTCGTTAACGTTGGCTGAATTACTCAAGTGAATAACGCATATGGTAGGAGGGAAGAGCAGAGGGCAGACTGGCGATGGGCAGGCAGCATGCCAGGAGTTATGGCAAGCGAATAGCCAAGCTCTGATACCACTTGTTGGTAATAACTCCCGATTCGATATCCATTACATTTCTAACAACATTTATTTATACATTTCATAGGACGGTTGTGTTTCACCTTCCGCCCAGCCTTTTTGGCTTCCTGACTATCCAGTTTTATTTATTTATTTACAATAATCCCTAATGGATTATATTCTAACACTAATTTTATTTTGGATTGGCATCTCACACACATTTCATAAAATATACAGCAAACATGTAAAGAACACTTGTAAATAAAACCGACAACCAATATATATATATATATGTAAAATATCCGTCTGTAGATAGATCGAGTCTGATCCGTAGATCCCGTCATATACAAAATATACAAAATGTGGATCATCATCCATCAAAATGCCCTAGAACTATGCCTGTCCACCCTGGCCACTGGGACCACCTTGGTCCCCATGATCTCTAGGCACCCTGGCTTCCTCAGCCTCCTCGGCCTTGGCAGCCTCAGGTTTGAGGAACTACTTTATCCCCAAGATTGACATGAGAAAGTTTGATGGAAAGGATCCAATCACATGGATTTTTCAAATGGATCAATTATTTGATTTACACCAGGTGCCAACATTGCAAAAGGTAACTATTACATCCTTATATTTAGAACCTCATCAATTTGTATGGTACCAATGGCTTTGTGACTGTAAAAAGGAATTAACTATCTCATGGTTTATATTCACAAAAGAATTGATCACACATTATGGGGATATAAATAGCAACAAATTCTTTATCCAGTTGATAAATCTCAAGCAAAAAGGTCCAGTTACATAGCACATCCAGCAATTTCAACATCTAAGTCTTAGAGCAGAATATTTCATAACATAATTTGTTAGATCTTTTTATTGGAACCTTGAAGGATAACATTCAACATGAGGTGCATCTCTTTGAACCATCATCCCTAGAGAAGGATTTCATGATGGCAAGGAAGATTGAAAGTAAAAATATGGAGATGACTACTAGAAATACCAGTTTCAACACATACAAAGAGAATGATGTTCCTTCTAACCAATCTTAGAGGTTGACACCTCAACAACTAGAGGAAATCAGAGTGAAAGTTCTATGCTTTAATTTGACAACAAGTACAATAAGGGACAAACATGTGGAGAAAATAAATTATTCTACATAGAATGTAAAGAGGAAGAAAAAAAAGAACAAAAACCACCTCAAGGGGATGAACTAGAAGTGACTACTCCCACCATATCTTGTCATGCTTTGGATGGAAATAACACTCCCCAAACAATCAAGATCAAAGGATATATCAAAAATAAAAAGATAACATTGTTGATTGATTCTAGTAGTACTCATTATTTCATTCACTATAAAGTAGCCAAAGATCTCAATTGCTTTGTATATCCAACACTATAATTTCAAGTAATGATTGCATATGGAGGAACCATCAATTGTTCAGGGAAATTCCATAATATGAATCTTACTATGGGGAAATATGTATTGAATAGTCCCATGATTGCTATCCCAATGGGGGGTGTTGATGTTGTATTAGGAGTTCAATGGTTACAATCATTGGGAATGATGGTTTTTAATTTTCACACGCTTTTCATGAAATTTTCTTGGAAAGAAAAAGAATTTGTGTTAAGTGGTATCACAGGGAAATCACGCAAGGTGATCAAATCTAATGGTATGACAACATTGTTAAAAAAAAGGAAAACAAGGTGTAATTACACAATTATACTCACTAGATTTTCAAACATGTAACGCTCCTATCTTTCCATATATCTAAAGGGTCCTTAAAAATTCTTCGAAGGTATTTGAAGACATTACAATAAGTCATCCACCTATTCGAGATTTAGATGATGCTATTAACTTAAAGCTGGGAATCATTCCTTCTAGCATCAAACCTTACAAATACCCCTATGAAAATAAGAATGAAATGGAGCACATGGTTGAAGTAGTGATAGGAAAATCTACAGTTCAAGCAGTGGAAGATCACATAGAGCACTAACAAGAAGTTCTCCAAATCCCAACGATGTCAGAAAACAAGATGAAACTACAGGTCGATCAACATCATCATTAAAGGAGTTTTGAAGAAGCACAAATCATATGGGAACCTGAACAAATCATAGAAACAACGACAAAACAACTACAAAATCATGCTATTATTGAGTCCCTCATCAAGTGGATGAACTTACCAACTGAGGATTTGACATGGGAAGATGAGTCCTTCATACATATGCATTCAAGCAATGGCGGCAATGTTTTCCTAAAGGGAAGGAGCATGTTAAGCCATAAATGTTGGGCACATTCCCCCTATAGGGTGGTGTATTACCCCCTATGTTGTGTTGTATTACATATTATTCATGTCGTCTTGGGTCTATTAGTTGTTACTGTACACCTTGTCTCCTATATATAGGAAGGAGATATTCTAATTTTAGTCATCATTGAATCTTGTCTTGTGTACTCAGTACATTGTGTAAGGAGGTTCCTCCCTCGAAGAAGATTTATATTTATCCTTTTTTTTCATTATTAAGGTGTGCATTACTCTCTTTTTGCATATTTCTACTATTTTTATGCTATTTTTAGAACTTAGTTACATAACATTTTGATTCTAAAAGGATTCCCTAGAATAAACTCGATGTTAACACTTTTGGCCATCCTTTTAAGGTTCTCATTCAGAATGTTGGCATCTCTATGAAGACCCTTGAGGATTGTTGCCTAAAAATTGGTTTTGCTCTCTTTCAACCATAATTTGACCAAGTGTGATTTTTCCGTTCGAAAAGGCAATCAAGATTTTTTTCAAAGAAGGCTTTCTTGGATCGCATGGATCCAAAATATGGCTCCCAAAAATTGAGTTCATCAACCAACTGCACATGCTGGATGGTCCTGAAATTATCCCATCCCATAGCTCATGTTCCTTTTCTTCGACTCTATTTCAAGGTTTTGTAAGTGGCATTATCATGCTTTACAGCTTTACGTTGGTTTGTAGTGGCATTGTCATGCTCTCGATCGAACAAACTACATTTCTTGGAGGTTATTACCATTTTTAAAACATCAAATATAAATATTTTATAAAAATCAAATACGTACTCTATACATTAGACTCACATACATTATTTTTTAAAGCTAATACTAAATTATTATTGTAAATCAATCCACTATCCCGGTCGATAAAATTCTACTTCCATGCCGGTTTAACAAGTGTAATTGAGATGTATGTCTCACTAAGGAAAACTACAGTATGTGTTTTAAGTCGTATCTATTTTTCTTTAATTTAATCTGATCACTTGAAAGTCAAGTAACATATTTTCATTATAAATCAATTAATTTGTTACAATAAACAAAATTATATATATAAAAGTGAATTCATGATTATGTAATTAATGGGATGTCCTGTCATCCTAATAATAATAACTATATTGACTTTTAACTCTTACCGAGTTTGATAAAGGTTATTTCGTATTTTAAGCCTTACATATTTTCTTGAAGGTTATTATCAGAGACTTTTAATTCCAAGTGTAATATATTTTCTTTTAAGTGCTTATTAGCTTGTTGTCTTTTAGGTTCTCATTATTGACTTTAAAGTCTTACCTACCCCCTTTCAAATATTATGTGTTATTACTTTTATTATTAAGTCAATTTATTTTATTATTATTATTAAGTTAATATATTTTATTATTATATGCTCTTAGGTTTAGGTTTAGTAATAAAATGTTTTATTTATCTTTTGAGAGTTTGATATATATCTCTCCACATAAACTATTACATATTATTATTATTATTAGTTGGTTGAATACTTTTTTTTAGGTGGACCTATCTTTATTGTCGTGGGAAACGTAAATTCATGGCACATGTTAGCTAAGTTAGCTTCCACCACAATCTCAAGTGGATCAATCATGTTGTTAATGACATTTGGTTTTTAAGATAAACCCACTTTATTTCTTTGTTTTATTACTTTTAATTTTTTCCTCCGATTATAAATCAAATTTTTTTTCCTTCGAATAATTGACTTACAAAAAAATAATTAATCAATTTTTTTATAAATTTTTTAATAATTAATTGATAATGATGATGATAGTTTTTTTTTCGAAGAAAAAAACTATTCCTTGCTATTCATATGAATCAAAGGAAATCGTTACATCTCTTGCTTATAAAATAATCATACCATAACATGTTCAATCAACAATCCACCATAGACAAGCCTGAGCCAAAAATGACAGAAAATAGACAGGGCTTATAGATCAAAATCACCAATGTATCAAGAGAGCTAGATCCAAAAACATACATTTCACTAGCAGGTAAACTACATTGCAATGGGGAGCACAAGTAGAGCCGAGGCTGCTTATCAAAGGGGGCACCTCACAGAATGAAAAAAGACAAAAATAGTAAACCGTCGGCAAAAAAAACTAAGATAGAGCCACAAGTCAAGTATTCAAGGAAACATAACTCCAATAAAAAAAGCTCTAAACGAGATGTAAATTTATTTCTTAAATGATCTCACCATCATGGATTTCTGTGAAAGTAAAAAGGCCCGAGGCCATGGTTAGTGCCTCCTTTGATAAGTTGGCTGCCCTCACGTTGTGATCCCTATATACGTGTTGAAAAACCAGGAAGAGGAAAATGTCCTTCAGTTTTGATATATTAGTACACCAATATACCAGATTCAAGGCAGAAAGAGCTGACTTGTTATTTTCCCAGTTGATCACAACAACAGAGTCTCCAAAGATGTGGAGAAAAGGAAGTCCAATGGCATCAGCAAAGAAGAGCAAATCCCAAAGTGCTATTAACTCATCCCTGGTATTGGTGTTGAGACCACATCCCAACTTCATACAGAAATAATGTAGTGGACTAACAGCTAGGTGAATACTTGGTCCCCCGGTTGATTTTACAGCATCCCCATCCAAGAAACCATAAGGATATTTTAAGACAGGGGTCGAACCCACCATTCTAACCTTCGTGGTTTTGCATGAGGATTAATATTCATTCATTATTGATAGCACATGTTGATAGGTTGATGAGATAGCAATAGACTTGTTATAAAAAATAGCCAAGTTTCTGGTGATCCAAATGCCCCAAATGAAAAATAAAGGAAGATGAGTGTTTACCGATTCAAGGGAGAACCACTTCTCAAGATTTTCTAGGAGAAAAATGTTAGACCAAGAACTCACCATATTGAATCTATTGCTTACATGGTTGAATATGTGTAGGGTATAAGGACAGTCAGTGAATAAGTGTCTTACAAATTCCTCTTCCCCTTTTCATAAGCAGCAGCAATTGGAACCAAGCCAACCTTTTCTTCTTAAATTGTCCCAAAATGAGATCTAATTCTCTATAGTGAGCCACATAAAACTTTTGATTTTAAGCAGAATAGTGCAAGCCCAAATTTTTGACATGGCTATATTATTATCCAGGAACAATATAGAAGAGACAATTAGATCATATGCTAGACTGGCAGTAACTAAACCATTGTTAGGATTATGGGTCTAGAGGAGCTTATCCATCTGATCCGATAACTTGATGCCCCCCTGAGTAAAACCTTTGATGTAGCAATCCCATTTTGTTTTCCATTTTCCTACAAGGTCTAAATCTTCTACAGAAAGCCAGTAAGACTTCTTGATAGTGCCTTCACCCATGTTTCAGATATGATGAAGTGCAGTTAATCCATAATCAGTTAAGTATTCCCTAAGATCATATGAAAGGACACAATGAGATTCCATCCCAATTATTGGGTCGATGCCCATTTTTATGGAGAAACCATCACCCACTTTCCAACTAAGCATTCTAGTGATCCATGTGAGGGTTCTTAAAAAACCATTCCAAAATAAGGATGTACCTTTGACAGTAAAATATTTGTTTTGCATCTATTCTTCAACTGTAAGGTCCTTGAGATGTTTTGTCCTTATGAGATGGTGCCATATACCAGAACCTAAAAGGGCCATCCAGAGGCTCTTCAACCTAATAGAAGTACATAACCAATCCAAATGCTTAATGTTCCAACCCCCATACTCCAATGGACTACAAAGAGACTACCATTTTGACAGGTGAAAATGGTGGGAATCCCATTTGCTTCCTCATAGAAAAGATAATATTAGCTATCTATGTCTATTGAGAATAGATTTGGACACAGGAGCCAATGCAAACTAGTACACCGAAAATCCAATTAAGACAACTCTAATGAAGATGAGTCTTCCTCCCACGGAGAAGAGTTTGAAATTCCAATGGCTAATTCTGTTTTCAAATATTTTTAAAATCCAATGCCAATCCTTTATGCCATATCCTAGGGGCTTTAGGAAGTATCCCGGATATTTGAATCTAGCCATGCTAGGATCCATTTTGTAGGCAATAAATCCGAAGATGCCACTTAAAATCTCTTCTTTCACTTCACTGTAAAGAAAGGAGTATTTTTCCACGCTAATACACATGCCTCAAGCTGAAATAAATACAACAAGTATCTCATCAAAATCCTACCATTCCTCTAGTGTCCCCACCCCAAAGAGCACCACATCATCAACAAATAGCAGGTGTGTTAGAGAAAGGCTCGAGGATACCTTAATGCCTTTAATCAACCTTTTTTTTGTGCATCTTTATAAGTAAATTGAGCCCTTTAATGACCAATGATGATAGTTAATATTTATTTAGGTAAACTCTATTCTAGATCAAACCTTCACAAGATTACTTGGATTGATGTAAGATTTTATTTCTATACTCAAAAAATTGAGAAAGAAGTGCTTCTAGGACATCATAGTTTTGACATTTTAGAAGGCTAGGAAATTTTGTATCATGAAACTTCAATTTAATCTCGATGTAGGCATGGAATTATAAGAGAAAGTGACTTTCGTCCTTAACGCATGTAATATCACAGAGATGGTAAATCCTTTCCACCCACAGTGTTTTAGGAATTTTTTAGCATTTGGTTTCACTAAAAAGCTTAGGAAAGTTCATTTTTATCTTGGCTATATTAATTTTCTTCTTTGCACTAGTTAAAACAGAGAGAGAATTTTCATCTTCCAAATTTTGGTTAATGACTTCCTTATAGTATCTTAATTTTCATTTAGCCTCTACCCCTTTCTCGCCCCATATTTTCTCTTTAAACTTTGATGTGATAATATTTTAGATGTTATTGATATCTTGAAAAGTGACATTTTTGTTAATACCCCTATGGTTCAACCAAGTAACGATGCTTTAATACTAATATTTCTTGAGCCATAGTTCATCTTGACTATATTTGGAGGAAATTTTAGGAATTCTTTGGTCTCCCATGGCATTTACCTTGTAATTGTATATTAGGTATAATTTCATAGTGATTCTCTTGATGGGGGAAAGACCTACTTATAGAAGGAGAATAGGGTAAGGTCTATTACTTTTAATTTTTATTTTATATGTTATGAAACACTTATGGATTGGCTCAATATTTCTCTAAGATTGTATAGAGATGTTGAAGAACCAAACTTCACAACCATACAAGATAATGGGACAAGAGTTTCAAGAAGAAAATTTTCTTTTTAACCCACATCATAAGGTTTGTTGATTTATAGTTGTTTTCAAGACCAAAATAAGCTTTCCACCCTCCATTAATCCTTTTCTCAATGCTACAGTTTTAGTTGAGCTTGTGATGAATACCAATTCTGAAATATTTGTAGGAAGACACCTCCTCTAAGATGATATACTCATAAACAAAATTAATGTGAGTGACCATCTTGGACTTTATAATCATAACTTTTTTTTGTCAATGTTATCAGTCATTCCTAAATTAGAGAAAAAATCCATGAGAATTCTTAGTAGTATATCAATATCAAAGAGGCAACTTTCCATAAGAATGATACCATCCACATAAAGCAGGAGGATGACAACTATTCCACCTAAGGTCATGCAAGCACAACCTACTTCTTCTAAGAAAATTTCTAGTGTTGTCAATATATATGTCGAAAAGAGTAGGGGAGAGGAGGAAACTTTGTTTAACTCTAATATTAGAGTTAATATCTTTAGACCACCTCTCGGTGGTCTCTAATTTGCAATCAAAGTGTTGTACAATGTTATCTCAACAACTCTCAACTTCAAAGGAACCTTTAACTCTTCCAATCTATTTCACAAGTTATTTATATGCATGGTTTACTTGTTTCATTATGCACGACTCATACTCTGTCATGCTAGCGGCAAGAAAATTAATCACAATTTATTCATGAACTAGGCCATGGTTGCGGATGTGCATAAACATAAGGGGTAGGTAGAAAAAATAAGTTGCATATAGGTACATATTGTTGAGTAGTTGTATTGTCATTGTACTTTGGAAGCATCTATAACCCCTATCTATCATAGGACATGGCCATGATTACATATGGAATCTAAGCCATCTTTTTCTTGCAAGCAGGCACCCAAAAGGTAAAGTGTTGGGGCGTGTACCCTAAACATTACTAGTTGTGGTAACTTCGCGGCTATTGGTAAGCGGAGTTATGGGTCAAGATAGTCTTAGGGGTGTCAGGGTAAGTCAAAACCCTCTTTTTTGTAATAAACCCATGGTTTAAATCCAGGGTTTAGGGTTTTTTGGGTGCCCATGGTTTAAGACCATGGTTTTGTAAAAATGCGCAGTATAAATAAGTGCTTATGTAAAGAAGTTAGGTTAGGTTTTGATGATGAGAAAGAGATTAAGGCGAAGCTAAGATTGGTTTTTTTGGAAAAAGGTTAAGTCCCAGCTGTGTGCGTGGACGACCTCTGCAGCTGTGTGTGCAGAGGGTTTTGTAAAGAAGATTGTAAGGAAAAACCTGCAGCTGTGTGCGCAGGGGCCTACTGCTGTGTGTGCGGCTATTTGAGGACTGAAAGGATCTGCAACTGAGTGCGCAGATCAAACTGTGGTTTTGTATCAAGTTGAATAGAACATAGTTTGTGGACGTAGCCCGTACACTGGGGGTGAACCACGTTATATCCGGTGTTGTGGTTTCTTGTGCTGTTTTTGTTTCTATCTCTTTTATGCATTAATAACTGTATACATCTGATAAGTTAGATCGCTGCTAATATTTAGCTTTGCTGTGAATTCCCTGCAGTGGGTTGAGCAAGTCATGACTGTTTATTTATTTGCGAAGTTGTATGTGAATGAATGGTAGAACTGGTAATTGTTGATTAATAAGGTTATTAAAAGGCTGAGGTACAGTAATTCCCCTCTCTGCTTGCAGAAACCTGATTCTGCGGCACCCCATAGCTGTTTCGGGTGAGACTGCAACCTGCGCGCAGGTTGTTGCCGAAAGGGCCAACACTGTGGGTATTTTTTTGGTGCGACACTAAAAGATTAAACCCGGGTCTACCCTATTTCCCAACAAATTGGTTCCGTTTCCGGTTGAACTCAGTACCTACTCAAGAGGGGTTTGCATTGTACATTGGGGGTTATGTTCTGGAGGCCCTCTGTGAAGGACATCGGCGATTGGTTTGCTGGGACTTGTCTGAAATTCGTGCAGCAAGAGAATACGAACCCGTGTTGAAGCGCAAGTGACTTTTTACAACGGTATGTTTTTTGTGATACTTATGAAACTTTCTTTGGTCGTTTCCACATAGAGTTGCACCAGTGGTTGTCTAGGTTAACAGAGAGGAGGACGAACTTTCAAGCTCGACGGATTCCTGTGTGGACCCCCGCAAGGGTCAACCTTGTGCAACACGTGAACAACGAGGTATCCCACGCTGTCGATTTCTGGACGACACGCACATTGGAGGCCTTCGTGACAGAGTTTGCCATTGATACAAGCACTTCTTTCAGCGAAGCTGAATGACAGTTTTTCAAAGGGCCCCGTGGTAAGTTTTTAAATTCCTTAAGCTCGAAGATTAAAATACTATTGGTTGAAAATGGTATCTTATTATTTGAGTCAGACTGCTAGTTTAGTAGTACTAACATATGTTTGCAAGTGAGAATCTTTTCGACGCGCAAAGTGGGTTGCCACGAAGTGAGCAAAGGTACAAAAGAAATTTTGAATCCTACTCCTCAGGCCAGGCCACCGCATTTCCCCTTGTAAACCCTCCACAACCCAACCCTGAAGAAAACCCTCCTGTTACCCCCCAGAGTCGCTTCGTTACCCCTAAAGTTCAGTCGCAGTGTGACAGGCAACCAAGTCCAAGTATTCCAGCCACCGGTCAACCTACCCCCGTAAATCCCCCCCCATCAACATCCTACCCCCCTCCCAACCCTCCCAGAACCACCATGGCCCACCTAGCTGATGACATTAAGCTGCCCATCTTCAAAGGAACAGGATCAGAAGATCCAGAACAGTTCTGGTTTTTATGTGAGGCCGTCTGGAATGCGAAGAGTATTACCGACCTGGATGTGAGAACTGCGCAGCTCATTACTTCTTTTCGCGACTGGGCTTTGACCTGGTTCATGAAATTCTCCAGTAATCAGCACCCCACTTTGGATGAAATCAAGGCCACCATCATTAAGGAATTTATGAAACCAAAATCAGAATCGCAGAGCATCACTGAACTCAAAGAGATTCAACAGTGGCGCGGTGAATCCGTGTGGGACTTTGACCAGAGATTCAAAGTTTTATTAGACCAAGTGAGCTTCACTATTATCCCTGCGCAGCACAAGGAATGGTTTATCGCCGCGTGCCGCATATCAGAATGTCGCTCATGCAACAGAAGGTTGCTGACCAGCAAGAGGCTCTGGAAATCACAATGAAGCTAGAGACCGCTCCCGTCGGTGACGATTCTGGTCTTGCTCAAATCCAAGCGCAGCTCGCAGCGATGGCCCTGGAACTTCGTGACATGAAGAAAGCTAAAACCAGTCGAGAGGAGGTCTGGTGTACGCAATGTCGGTCCGAGGGTCATGATAGGGACCAGTGCCCTGTGGTCAGAACCTATCTAAACACGGGCATGCCCACCCAATTCAATGTCGGTGTTCTATATTGTGAGATTTGCTGCACCTCTGGCCAGCATCGCCCTGAGCACTGCCATCTTCTTCAGAGATATGTCCAAGTTCCCAAAAACCCCTACTGCCAGTTTTGTAAGTCCGTCGGGCATAATGAAGAAGAATGTCGTAGCTATGACCTTATGCGAGAGCGCACCTCTGATGCCTACCAAGTCCACAATGAATCCCAGAATAATGATGGCTATGGTTACCACGGCGGCACCTCCGACAGAGGTGCTTTTGGCGGTCGCGACGGTGGTGGGATGACCGGTAGTGGTAGAGGCCAGGTTGTGTGTTACAATTGTAACCAAGTTGGTCACTTGGCTCGTGACTGTCGAAACCCCACTAGGACCTATCGGTATTGTCGCGCAGTGGACCACATGATTGAACAGTGCCCCCAGCTCCTCGCAAAGATTCAGGAAAACAACCGTGGCCCTACTCCTAGTATTCAGTTGATTTCCGTGGAGCAAAGACCTGCCCCAGACCTCAATGTGGTCACCCGGAATGGAGCTACGACACATACTCAAGACCCGCCAAAGCAACCTGCCACGGTGTGCGCACAACAGGCCCCCAAGAAAGTCCCAGCCCTTGGCCCTGCGAAGGACCACGCACCAGTCCAGGAGGCCCTATGCGATAATGTTGACCTTGGCACTGTAGAAATACCTGCGCGGCAACATCAGCAGGCTTCACAGCCACAGGAGGCCTCGACAGATAAAGTAAGTACACTATCCTCTTTCTTGCAGAGCTGTATGAAACTCTTGCGCAATCAGAATGCTCTAAACGAGCTGGAAAAAGTTCTTGCTGTCACAGACCCTCAGAGAGGAATTGATCAGGAGAAAACTGTTAGTCGTGTCCGAAGAACGGGAAGGGAAATGAGGTTGAACGTTTAGATAGGAGAATATGATATGACTGATGTCATCCTGGATCTTGGATCAGACGTTAATGTCCTACCCAAGCAGACCCGGGGAAAAATGGGAAAGCCTTCCCTGGTTTGGTCACCTATACAACTGCGACTAGCTAACCGGCAAAGGATTGTACCGCTAGGGAGACTTCTTAGTGTCCCAATTGACATCGATGGGGTCAGTACTCTAGCAGACTTTGAAGTTATTGAGATCATTGATGACAGCAACCCTTACCCAGCCCTGTTGGGAATTGAGTGGGCCATGGCCAATGCTGCAATCATCAACCTTAAAAGGAGACAGATGACCTTCGAAGGAAATGGCCTGCGCGTTATTATACCCCTCGACCCATCCCAAGGAGAAAGATATACAGAACCACTCAGAGATGAAGGGGAGCAGGATACTCTAGACCACATCTATAACATCACAGCCAAGGATGCAGATTATGTCGAGCCTAATGCTGATGGTGTAATGGATTGGCAATGTGATAGCTCCTGCATGTCTGATTCAGACGATGGTCAGGAGAATTGGCAGCATCGACTGTACGAGCTACATGGCCATAGGTGCGCGTAGCTCACTCAGTCTCTTCGATGCATTAGCGCACAGCCTCGAGAATTGCCTGCACATGTTGGGATGACAAACTCTGGAGAAATTATTGCACCTATGTCAGAACGAGTACCTCAGTCACAAAACACCCAGCATCTGGAAATAGCAATAGAAGCTACAGCAGCATGGGGGACCGATCATACAAAGCCTCAGCCCCGTTGGGGAACCTGCCAGAAATTCTTGCGCCCCAAAGTTATAAGGCAAGCTCAAGAAGTGCGAAGTAAGCTCAAGGGGTAGAGCCAAGATGCTAGTGCCTCAAATCTAATAGTCCTATCGCAGATACTACCTAGTCGGGTCGAAGGGCACTATTGGGCCGAGGTTACTTATTGCCCCGAGGCTTCAACCATGATTCTGCCGCGGCCCAAAAATGTAGCGAGGCTCAAAATCCAACTGTTGGGAGGCAGCCAATTTGGCGGCGACGAGATTTTAATTGCTTTAAATGACTATACTAAGAACAGTACCGGAAATCGCGCCCCACATGGACAAGATTTTCGTCAGATTTGGTGCCTTCAATGCACTGTCCTCCCCGATTTGATTGATGACATGTATAAGAAGATGCCTAAGTTAGGAAAAATCGCATCCTGCATTTCTTCAAGATTTCTGAGTGAACCCATGACCACCGAACGCGAGATTGACGCCTTGGTCAGAGAATTCGAGCAAGAGGGTTTGATCACCTGCTCTAATCGGCCGCCTGCCATAGCTCACTGTGAAGCCACTCCTCCAGCACCACCACGGCCGATGCAGACACGGTCTGCCAGGAAAAAGTCTAGAACTGAAATTCGCACCAAGCGCAACCAAGACCGGCCGCAGCAAACATGGCAAACGCCAGCGGCTCATCCTATGCAGCCCTCTAGTTCCGCACAGGCCCCGCCCGGGGGAAGGGAGAATATTTCGTCACCACGGCCACCATATCTACCACCTGTTCGCCCAGGCACCGCGTTACCCCGTCGGACAAAGCAATTTACATTAGCCACACCCTCGTTTCCACCAGGAGTACAGTTGATCAGAAGCATGACAGGGAAGATTGATCGGCTTAAGTACAGCGATCACGACACCAATGACCATGGCAAGTTCCCACAGTTTGAACCAGCAGAATACTTGCACCGCTTCAAGTACTCCGATCATAAGGTCACACTACTGGAAGTGCAAACATGGGCTGTGGGCCTGGACAAAGCTGGCCTACTCAAGCTATTTAACATTCCCCATTTCAGACGCGGTATACATGTGACTGTAGTGGCCAAGCAGTTACTAGCCCTGGTGCATGACGGTTATTTATGGATAGGGGACCAGCAAATTCCTATTGACGCCGCCCTCATCCATAGGATCACAGGTTTACCCATGGCAGGACCAGATCCGGGAACCGAATTTCTATCCAAACATGATGATACAAAGCTCGCGCAAACCATGAAGGAGCGGTTTGGCCTGACAAAAGGGAAACGAGGGTATCACACTTCCGCGATTCGGGAGCAACCCATTCGGTTTGCAGCTGAACTCTTAGCCTGCAAACTCATACGGAAATGTAGGCCAACTGAAGTACCTGCCCCGGTTATCCGGATTGCTATGAACTGCGCTGAGGGGTATACTTATAATTGGGCCGGATATCTTGCGAAGGAGTTTTTGGAGGATGCCCGCGATGCGCAAGAAAAAGGTATACCTTTTCATTATTCCTGGTTTATAATCCTTATTACATTAGTTGGGTGGAAAGAAGCCACTGAAGCCCAGTTTGTCGAAATAAACCCCGGCACGCCAGGGGCAGCAAGGTATGCCTCCCTATGGATATCCTTAGATAAGGAAACTCAGCAGATGACGAACACTATGTTCGTCTTCTATGCTATGAGTATTCACTATGAGATTGTGCGAACACCTCGACTCACCAACGAAGTGTTCTCTCAATACGAGGGCATCGCGCACTTTAGTGCCGACATGCATCATGTTTTCATTCAAGCTCGTGCAGATCCTCAACGGAAATGCTTCAAATTACCATATGTAGTCACCGAACCAGATATCAGGCGGATCGTTCAGCAATGGTCGGCCGAATGGCGGAAATATTTAGGGAAAAAACCCTCTATTCTGGTTCCCCCAGCTACCAATATTGGCGCAGGTACTAGTCAGGCGCAGCAGCAAAGCCCTTTGGAAGATAGAGAAAACCTAAGTGATTCGTAGATGAATGACAACGGCCAGGGTGGAGATGGCGGACAGGATGAACAGGATGAACAGGATGAACAAGATGAGGAGTCGGTCAAGACCATAACAGATCCTACCCCACAAACGAAGCGCAAGTCACCAGAAGTAGCTGAGGTAACCAAGCCACCGTCCCGCAAAAAGGTAAAAGCATCAAAGGACAAAGATATCGAGGAAGAAGCCACTGTCACGCTGGATGCACTGGAGCATGCTCTAGAACAATCTACGACAGCACTTACTAAAAAATGGTCAGAGTTTGCGGAACTGCATCTTGCCGGCCTCTCAGGTATCGCAAACAGGGTATCGGAGTTAAAAGAGCTAACCACAAAATCAGCGCCCAGTACTGTGACAAGCAGCACTATGGCACCCACGCAGCAGGATATTAGGAAATGGCCACCCAGGGATCCCCAGGGACAGGTATCAAGCACAACTCTAGTACAGCCTGACACTGATTCTCGACCCCAGACGAATATAACCGCGGAGCTTGATTATACAAAGATGCCTATGTCAGAGTTGCACCTCCGTCAGCTCGTGATTACTAAGGAGATCCATACCCGAACTCAAGTGTCACAAGTCCGATTGGAAGACACCATCAAACAAAACAAAACCTTCACAGCACGCCTAGAAGAGATCGCACAACAGAAGAAAGAGGCTGAACAGACAACAACTACGCTGATGCAAGCATTGGACGAGGCATGTCGGAGTCTTTCTGACTCCGACATACAGGAAGCAGAGGAACCAAAGCAGAATATTGCTAAGCTGAGAGACTATGCTTAACAGTCCCGCAGCGAGGTTGAAAGGATGAAGATAGAACACCAACAACAGATTGCAGAACTTCAACTGCGCATTCCTCCTGAGACTCCACCAGAGGTCCGAGAACAGTGCCAGCAGGACATCAAGGCTTCAGCAACAAAAATATCAGACAATGTGGCTAGTGTCGCAAAACTAATGGAAGACAGCATATAAGCATGGGAAAACCTACAGGACCCTCCAGATGTAGGGAAGATTCAAGAAACCATCAAGTTGCGCCAGGACGAGTTAGATGCAGTCAGAATAGAAATCAAGACGCTGCCACCTATGTAGAAGATGGCTAAAGTAAAGCGCAGCAAGGAACTTCAACAGGAAATCAAGTCTTGCAGGACGAAGGTAACGATGCTGGAAAATGCGTTACAGCCCCTGGATGATGAAGCATTAGAATTGAGCAATACTGCGGAGAGCCAGCTCAAACTTTTGAAGACCTATGACACTTTTGCACAGGAAAAGGCTGACACAGACTCTTCTTCAATATTACAGGAACTTGTGGAAAAGGAGAAAGCCACTGATGAGATACTGCATAATCTCACCAGTCGCTTCCAGGCCCTCGCGCAAAAGATTCTCCCACCAGAGTCCTAGCAGAGTGCCCCGGGACGGGCCACTAGTGAGTCTTAGGGGCCTGTTGGGGCGTGTACCCTAAAGATTACTAGTTGTGGTAACTTCGTGGCTATTGGTAAGTGGAGTTATGGGTCAAGAGAGTCTTAGGGGTGTCAGGGTAAGTCAAAGCCCTCTTTTTTGTAATAAACCCGTGGTTTAAATCCAGGGTTTAGGGTTTTTTGGGTGCCCATTGTTTAAGACCATGGTTTTGTAAAAATGCGCAGTATAAATAAGCGCTTATGTAAAGAAGTTAGGTTAGGTTTTGATGATGAGAAAGAGATTAAGGCGAAGCTAAGATTGGTTTTTGTGGAAAAAGGTTAAGTCCCAGCTGTGTGCGTGGACGACCTCTGCAGCTATGTGCGCAGAGGGTTTTGTAAAGAAGATTGTAAGGAAAAACCTGTAGCTATGTGCGCAGGGGCCTACTGCTGTGTGCGCGGCTGTTTGAGGACTGAAAGGATCTGCAGCTGAGTGCCTAGATCAAATTGTGGTTTTGTAGCAAGTTGAATAGAACACAGTTTGTGGACATAGCCCCTACACTGGGGGTGAACCACGTTATATCCGGTGTTGTGGTTTCTTGTGCTATTTTTGTTTCTATCTCTTTTATGCATTAATAACTGTATACATCTGATAAGTTAGATCGCTGCTAGTATTTAGCTTCGCTATGAATTCCCTGTAGTGGGTTGAGCAAGTCACGACTGTTTATTTATTTGCGAAGTTGTATGTGAATGAATGGTAGAACTGGTAATTGTTGATTAATAAGGTTATTAAAAGGCTAAGGTACAGTAATTCCCCTCTCTTCTTGCAGAAACCTGATTCTACGGCACCCCATAGCTGTTTCGGGTGAGACTGCAACCTGCACGCAGGTTGTTGCCGAAAGGGCCAACACTGTGGGTATTTTGTTGGTGCGACACTAAAATATTAAACCCGGGTCTGCCCTATTGCCCAACATAAAGCACCATTCTTTAAATACTTTCTCCTTCATGATGTGTGTGTGCCTAGATG
Source organism: Pseudotsuga menziesii (assembly GCA_001517045.1). Lineage (NCBI taxonomy): Eukaryota > Viridiplantae > Streptophyta > Pinopsida > Pinales > Pinaceae > Pseudotsuga > Pseudotsuga menziesii. The sequence continues at coordinate 5,678 of LPNX011042475.1, read as the reverse complement.
TCATGATGGCGACTCACCAACTACGAATTGCAAGCAAGTGCTCCAGCAAGCAGAAGACATAACTAACTACAAAGTGTAAAAAAGTTGTCAAGTGAAACTATTCAGGAATCATTATTGTTTATGTTTCTCTAAGTTGTTGGTCATGCAGGAATTAGGCTACTTTATTTTTTATTGTTCACCTTGGTTTCCTATATATAGGAAGGAGATCTTTTCATTTTAGTCATCATTGTATCTTTTCTTGTCTTGTGTAATCAATACATTGTGTAAGGAGGTTCCTCCTTTAAAGAGGATTTCTATTTATCTCTTTTATTTATTATTAAGGCATGGATTACTCTATTCTTGTCTATTTCTTCTCTTTTTATGCTATTTCTAGGACTTTCTTGCATAACATTTGGTATCATAACTCTTTCTTTAGGAATGGCTTATGCAAACTGAGTCATCTTGGAATTTTCATTACAAGTTTTCTTCTAAGGAGTCAAAAATCAAGGTTAAAAAGCCATTTCTAAAACAATCCAATATATCTCCATTTAAAAATTTAGATCCTGATCCATTACAAGTTCAAAGATATTTTTTGAGGAATATAGGGTTTTTTACTAGTCCAAAACCCTAGTCTAAAACAATTGTTATAGGGAAAAGGGTCATATATGAAACATTCTATATCCAAATTGAGTGAGACAAATTGCATATGAAAAAATATGGATAAGGGTATATGTGGTAGGAGTTTCAGTTGCAGAAATGAAATATTGGACATGTGTCATATCATACAAGTTTTCTCTTTTGGATAAAGTAAAAATAAGAAGTTTTGGGATATTTGCAATTAAAAAAATTGGCACATCCAAATTAGATAAAACCTACAACATTGAAAAGAGGAAAAATCAGGGTACCAAAGGCCAAAGTTTCAAACCAAAATGATTCGAAATTCAAATTTTACTCAATTACAAGTCGTCCATAAAAGAATCTTCTAATAACGGTTTGAAAAAGGTTCACCATTTTGAATTTGAATATATTTGAGTAGAAGGATCTATTTGTGATAAACCCTAGGGTGAAATATATATTTATTGTTCAAAATTATACCAAAAGGAAGTGGAAAAAATCACAGTCCACTCAAACCCCCAGATGATTCATCCCCGACATACAATGAAATGGAATACATATCTTTTAGAGTGTACAAGTTGGAAGATATTATTAAATGAAATGTGTAAATGGATGACTTAGTTAAATTGGAAAATAAGATGGCTAGTAAAGAGGATCTCAAAGGGATGGATATTAAAGAGTATCTCAAAGGGATGGTTATTAAAGAGGATCATTACTTGGATATGTGATGTGTTTGTATTATTATAACATACAAATACACAAACAAAAACATATAAACACAAACACAAATACACATATAAACACAAACACCCAAATACAGATTTAAAAATTAATACACATACATAGAATTAGTAAATATAAAAGTTGACTTAATGTTAAATTTAAAGTTTAAGTTTAAGGTCAATAAGGTTGGAGTGAAAATGAAAATGAAAAATTAAAGTTATAGGGTAAGTTAAAGTGAATAAAATTAATTTTTAATTTAGAAGAATTATTTGGAATTGAGGTGAAAAATAAAATTAACAATTAACAATTAAAGTTTGAGTGTGTATTAGTATTAAATGCACTTGTAAAGTAAATTAAAATTAGAGGCTAATTTGATGTATGTCAAAATGTTAAAAACTATAGTTGAGTGAAAGTTAAAAATTATAATCATATATTTATAAGTAAAGAAAGAATAAAATTAAAATTAAATATTAACATTAAAGTGAAATAAAATTAATATTAAATGCATACCTACATGGTAAATAAAAATGAAATTGAAAAAAACTGAAAATTAACAATAAAAGTTAAGAGTTTGTGTTGAAGTAATAGTGAAATGTAAATTGTAATATGTTACACAAACCTTTAAGAACTAGTATATGTGATGTGTTTGTAATATTATAACATACAAACACACAAATACACATATAAATAGAAACACCCAAATACACATTTAAAAACTAATACACATACATAGAATTAGTAAACATAGAATTAGTAAATATAAAAGTTGACTTAAAGTGTTAAATTTAAAGTTTAAGTTTAAGGTTAATAAGGTTGGGGCCAGAGAAAAAGTTCGAATTGGAGTGAAAATTAAAGTTTAAAGTTAAATGTGGAGCTTAGATATAAGTTAAAGTTGATGTTTGGAGTGAAAATCAAAATGAAAATTAAATTTATAGGGTAAGTTAGAGTGAATAAAAATTAATTTTCAATTTAAAAGAATTACTTGGAATTGGGGTGAAAAATAAAATTAACAATTAACACTTAAAGTTTGAGTAAGTATTAATATTAAATGCATGTGTAAAGTAAATTAAAATAAAGTTAAGCTCAAATTAAAGCTAAAAGTTAGAGTTGATATTTGAAGTGAATGTTAAAAATTATAAACATACATTTATATGTAAATGAAGAATAAAATTAAAATTAAATATTAACATTAAAGTGAAATAAAATTAATATTAAATGCATACCTACACAGTAAATAAAAATGAAATTGAAATTATATATAAAAGTTAGAGTTTGTTTTAGAATAATAGTGAAATGCATGAAGTTTAAGTTAAGTTTTAAAAAAAATAGAGAAAATTAACAAAAAAAAGTTAAGAGTTTGTGTTGAAGTAATACTGAAATGTATATTATAATATTGTTGAAGTCTAAGTTAAGTTTAAAAAAATGAAAATTAACAACAAAAGTTAGAGTTTATGTTGGAGTAATAGTGAAATGTATATTATAATATTGGTGAAGTCTAAGTTAAGTTAAAAACAAAAAGTGAAAATTAACAACAAAAGTTAGAGTTTGTGTTGAAGTAGTAGTGAAATGTATATTATAATATTGTTGAAGTTTAAAAAAAGTGAAAATGAATTTTAATACCAAATGCATACATATGCTAGTAAAAAATAAAAATTAAATGTTAAACTTGAAGTGAAATAAAAATGAAATTGAAATTATAAACTAGTGTGATGTTACACCTTTTAAGAACTAGTGTGATGTGTTTGTAATATTATAACATACAAACACACAGATTCAAACACAAATACACATATAAAGACAAACACCCAAATACACATTTAAAAATTAATACACATACATAGAATTAGTAAATATAAAAGTTGACTTAATGTTAAATTTAAGGTTAATAAGGTTGGGGATAGAGAAAAAGTTAGAATTGGAGTGAAAATTAAAGTTTTAAAGTTAAATGTGGAGGTTAGATATGAGTTAAAGTTGATGTTGGAGTGAAAATGAAAATGAAAAATTGAAGTTATAGAGTAAGTTAAAGTGAATAAAAATTTATTTTTAATTTAGAAAAATTACTTGGAATTGAGGTGAAAAATAAAATTAACAATTAACAATTAATGGTTGAGTGAGTATTAATATTAAATGCATGTGTAAAGTAAATTAAAATTAGAGGCTAATTTGATGTAAGTCAAAATTGTTGTTAAATGTATACATACACATAGTAAATTAAATGAAAGCTAAGCTCAAATTAAGGCTAAAACTTAGAATTGATATTTGAAGTGAAAGTTAAAAATTATAGTTGAGTGAAAGTTAAAAATTATAAACATACATTTACAAGTAAATAAAGAATAAAATTAAAAATAAATATTAATATTAAAGTAAAATAAAATTAATATTCAATGCATACCTACATGGTAAATAAAAATGAAATTGAAATTATAAACAAAAGTTAGAGTTTGTGTTGAAGGAATAGTGAAATGTATATTATAATATTGTTGAAGTCTAAATTAAGTTTAAAAAAAAGGTTAAAAATAACAACAAAAGTTAAGAGATTGTGTTGGAGTAATAGTGAAATATATATTATAATATTGTTTAAGTTTAAGTTAAGTTTAAAAAAATTAAAATTAACAACAAAAGTTAGAGTTTATGTTGGAGTAATAGTGAAATGTATATTATAATATTGTTGAAGTCATAATAGTGAAATGTATATTATAATATTGTTGAAGTTAAAAATCTGAAAATTAATGTTAATACTAAATAAAAATTACATGTTAAACTTGAAGTGAAATAAAAATGAAATTGAAATTATAAACAATAGTTAATGTTTATGTTGAAATAATAGTGAAATGTAAATTGTAATATGTTGGAAGTCTAAATTAAGTTAAAATAAAATGAGAATATTAAATGCATATGAAATTGAAATTATAAACCATAGTTAAAATTTGAGTTGAAGTAATAGTGAAATGTAAATTGTAATATGTTTGATGTCTAAATTAAATTAAAAAAAATTGAAAATACTAATTGCATACATATACAAGTAAGAAATAAAAATTAAATGTTAAAGTGAAGTGAAATAAAGTTGATGTTCGAAGTGAAAATAAAAGTTAAAAAGTAAAGCTATAGTGTAAGGTAAAGTGAATAAAAATGAAGTTTTAATTAAGAAGAAATACTTAGAATTGGATTGAAATTTTTTTTTAACAATTAACAATTACAATTTTAGTGAGTATTATTATTCAATGCATGTATAAAGTAAATTAAAATTAGAGGCTAATTTGATGTAAGTCAAAATTATTTTTAAATACATATATACACTGTAAATTAAATTAAAGTTAAAACTCAAATTAAGGCTAAAAGTTAGAGTTGATATTTGTAGTGAAAATCAAAGTTAAAAATTATAGTTGAAGTGAAAGTTAAAATTTATGAGCATACATTTACAAGTAAATAAAATTAAAATTAAATATTAACATTGAGTGAAACAAAATTAATATTAAATGCATCCATACACCATAAATAAAAATAAAATTGAAATTATAAGCAAAAGATAAAGTTAGTGTTGGAGTAAGAGTGAAATGTATATTATAATATTGTTGAAGTCTAATTTAAGTAAAAAAAAAATTGAAAATTAATGTTAATACTAAATACATACATATACAAGTAAAATATAAAAATTAAATGTTAAACTTACAGTGAAATAAAAATGAAATTGAAATTATAAACCAAAGTTAAAGTTTGTGTTGAAGTAATATAGTGAAATGTAAATTGCAATATGTTTAAAGTTAATGTTAATACTAAATGCATACATATACCATTAAGAAATAAAAATTAAATGTTAAAGTTGAAATGAAATAAAGTTGATGTTTGAAGTGAAAATGAAAGTTAAAAATTAAAGCTATAATATAACTTAAAGTGAATAAAAATGAAGTTCTAATTAAAAAGAATTACTTAAAATTAAATGCAAATGTAATGGTTTACATATTAAAAAAAAATTATTTAGATATTTTTATACATTCATTCAAAAAAAATCATCCACTTTAATTAATTAAATAAAGCCATAGAAATAAGTTTCTTATATCACATTTAATAATGCTACATTTTATTTAAATTGATATTTATTTTAAATTAGAGTATTATTATTATTATTATTATTATTATTATTATTATTATTATTATCTCTTTTCCTAACACATTATACAAAAAAAATAGAAATAGGAAACAAACACAATCACAATCATATACAGTGACACTCCTCAAAAATATCTTTGTTCATAGCTATTTTGAGGATTTTGGGAAAGGACCAAAAGAACCAAGGATGGCCCTTTCCCAAAAAAATTAATAACACTTATTTATATATATATATATATATATATATATATATA
>LPNX011042428.1:522497-554781 GCA_001517045.1 Pseudotsuga menziesii | reverse complement strand
ATGCTGTAAAACAAGAAGCAGGAGTGGCTGCAGGGCTGCAAATGGAACAGGTGGCTGTGCAAGTGCAGGAAAACGGATGCAAATCGACTAGGTTTCTGCGAGGCAACAAAGGCAAAAACTGGGCGCGGACCGCGGGTTTCTAAATGGCAGCGGCGGTCGAAACCGCGGGTTCTGGGCGAACAGGCGCGGTCGGGGCCGCGGGTGTTTAGATGGCAGCGGCGGTCGAAACCGCGGGTTCTGGGCGAACAGGCGCGGTCGAGGCCGCGGGTTCGGGGCGAACAGGCGCGGTCGGGGCCGCGGGTGTTTAGATGGCAGCGGCGGTCGAAACCGTGGGTTCTGGGCGAACAGGCGCGGTCTAGGCCGCGGGTTCGGGGCGAACAGGTACGGTCGGGGCCGCGGGTTCGGAGTGAACAGGCGCGGTCTAGGCCGCGGGTTTAGGGCTGGCAGCGGCGGTCAGAGCGCGCCTGTGTAATGAACAGGTGCGGTCGGATCGCAACTGTGGGTAGAAAAAATGCGATCGGGACGCAGGCAAAAAGGGCTGACAGCGGCGGGCTGGTCGCGGCTTAAGGCCTGAAATGCGCGGTCGGGCCGCGGCTGCGGAAGAAAACGGCGCGGTTTCCGGCAGCCGAAAACAGCAAACTGAAAGTGCAGTACGAAAAGAAAAACTAACAATAAAACAGACAGCGGAGTCGCCAAAACTGTAGCTAGGGTTTTCACCCTAGCTTGTGCTAATGAGCACCTACTAAGGAATCTGGATTCCTTAGTAGCAGTTCAATGATGTAAAAAGAAATAAACTGAAATGAAAACTAAGCTAAAGCGGAAAAAGTAAATAACAGAAAGTAAAACAATAAGAAAGTGTGTAATGATATTTTGTATTGATATTACCTCCGATGAGGAGGTTGGTGGAGTCCGTTGCGCTGATCCGATGTCGGTGGCTCCGAGCTCCGAGCTGCTCCTTCTCCTTCTCTGATGGTGGAAAATAGGCCAAAAATGGGTTCTCAATGGTGAAAATAGCTTGATGGTAAGCTAGGGTTTCACGAGATGTTTCGACAGAGTAAGGGTGCTTATGACTGTGGATGTGAAATGAGGGGTCTCCATCACTTATTTATAGTTTTTTAGTGGTGGAGTGCTTGCCCATGGTTTTTGGAAACCATGTGGTTTAGGGCAGCTTGTTTAGGGTTTTTGCTGTTTTTAGGGTTTTCCTCCTTTTTCCTCATTATTTTTATTCATTTTCTTCCCTTTTGGGGATTTTTGCTATTTTTAGAGGAATTTTGGCTATTTTTGGAGGAAAAATGGGTTTTTGGGCCTTTTGGAGGCATTTTAGGCCTTTTGGAGGCTTTTTAGATGGTTTTGTGGCCTTTTAGAGGCATTTTAGGCCTTTTGGAGGCTTTTTGTGGGATTTTCAGGGAAATATGGTAGGCAAATGGACAAATGAGCCATGTAGTGAGGTAGATGAGGTAGTTAACCATTTTTGGGTGTTAACACTAACTAATAGCTAGTCAACCATGAATCGATTACAATTGTACACTGCCTATCAGCAGGTACAATAAAACACCAAAAAATAAAGTTGATACATTTCAAAATACATAATATATTTCCAAATATGTGCATAAGTTCAAAATACGAGGAGTATAAAGAACATAAAACAAAGGTTATAATGCCCAACAAAAACACATTATGACCAAACTTATAATCGATGAGGGACTGTTATGATAATTTTGGGATATGAGGCATACCTTAGCCTTCACTTTATAGAGGATCAAAATAAACCATAACCTATCTCCACTCATCATTTGTTGGATTAGGGGGATTAAGAGTCTTAATAGAGGTCATTTTGTCACACTACCATCACCCTTTGTCACCTTAACGTAGGAGGGGTGCCTTTTATATATATTTCATCCTACTTAACCTTTGGGGTTTATTATCTCATATACATTTGAACTAACACATCTTATGTGGATTGAAGACCACACTCGGGCTCTTATTCAAAACTTCATTAAAAATAAACATCCATATTCATTAGACCATTGATCCTTCCTATATCTTCAACCCCTTAGGTCTATTTGAATGAATCCATTAGGCTTAATCCAAACATCACCGTGAATCTCATCCTTTAATAGAATGTACACACCTATGCCAATGTGGCCTTTTGGATAACCCATTGGACATGTTTAAAAGATCGCATTGGGCCCTTATTAAAGCTAATCTCGATATATATAAGTAAAGGTTATTCTCCATATTCGTATTATATATGCAATAATGTTAAGCTATGAGATTTTCTCATAATATTTTTCCCTTACGTTTGCAACCAATCTTTATGGGATTACATTTATTGACATATCAAAGACATGTTTACATGCAATTTTGTTTTCCTTTGACAAAGCTTTCATTCAACGAAAAAATAACGAGCATCCATGCCTATAATGTTTTCACTGCAACATTCATGACAACACATGAGATGATCTCAAAATTATGACATAACACTAGTTCAATCATTCTCAACTATTCTCATTTCAAATGCAATGAACTATATTTTACTATATATGAATTATCGACATAAGCATGCATTTACACAATGTAATCAGAAACATGTGCACATATCCATGGATGTATGATCACGAATTGCAAATTTACATAATCTACATATGCACATTCACTCAATGCACCCTTATATTGATCCAAGAATATCATAATGCCTACTCATGTAATCCATCATGACAAGTTGTAGAGCTCACCAAACACTTCAACACATCACCCGACACATCACCATACCGCCTCCCACATACTCATTCAATCATCTAGACATCTTCCTCTTTAGCCCAAACACAACACAAGGAATATACCCTTTCTCTACTATATAATTCCTTAGGCGTACTAGAAGGCCTTTCCATTCTTGCTCAATCGTATTTTAGGCCCACCCTTCTCCCTCTTTGGTGGTTTTAATATTAATAGAAGGTTTCAAAATTAAGTTGTAGACACTAACATACGTAGTGAGAATATTGGATACTTGTGCAACATAATAGTTTCTTCCCAAGTCCAACGACTTGATCTCACACATGGCACTTGTTATGATAACATGAGTATATATACTCATTCACTCTAGCTATTACCTCTTAACTTGCTCAATAATGGGATACTAGCATATGAATGCATTGAAATATTTAACCAACCTTTGTGTGTTCAATGTTTCTCACCCTTACCATGCCCCACCAAGTTATTAATCACATACAAGCAACATTGGGGTGGCTAATTTCATACTATATGGTTTTTGTCTACATCTTTAATACTTGTTCATGGAGGTTTTCACGTTGGTTAATCACTGTGTTAGAATTTTTGGAACCTTCACTATATTTGAGTTTAACCTTCTCCCAACATTTCAAGTGTACTATATACCCATCGTCAAGGGATCACATAAAGAAAAAATGGTGTAGAAATGAGTGCGGGTAATGAAATATATTTTAGTAATATAATCATTAGGGTTGAGAAACAATTAGTATAAAATAGGAAGAATAAGTCAATCAAGAAATAAAAATAGCCATTGAGAAATGTTGGGAAGGAGAAGATAATTCCATAGGTTGTTGACAATTAGATAGGGGAAATGGAAGTGATCAATAATTCAAAGAAATTGGGAAATCAAAAAGTATTATTAAAGAGTATTAAGTAATTTTTGACACGTACATGACTATCTAATTCCTAATGGGAACTCATATGATCTGTTCATCAACCTCTTCAACCATTCCTAGTTACAAAATAAATAAAAAACTACATTAGTCATCATGTCAAAATCATTATATAAATAACAAGAATTCATGTTTAGCCAATATGCAATGTCGCTTGTATGCTCACACATATCTACATTCTGATTCTACCACATATTATCCCTCAATATGTTAGCACATGATTTATAACCATCTTTACTCTCTTGCATTTCAACAACATTCCTAAGCCTTACTTATTTATACATGTTAACTTTCGCAATCTACAGAATAATAAACAACATATCAATAGATGGGTTTAACAAATATCTTGTTCCAATTCCTTGACATAGCATGGAATTCCATACTATAGTTTATTTATTCAATGGATTAATTCTTAATTACAAATAGACCATTGGTTGTGATATTGTCACCCAAGTATCAATACTTAGTTCATTCACATTAAACTATACTTGGTACTTCAAAAACTTACAACTCTAGTCAATGAACAAAATAGAGTTTTACTTGATAGATGCTCCTTCATTATCACATCTACCTTGCTGGCCTCATGCAACATATTTTTGAAACAAAATTATGGCATCTTGCAACTCTTTTGATGCCTTGTGTTGGGACAAATAATTGTAGCAATGTGTACTGAATACTTTATCTCACTTTAATTAGCAACCCAAGGTTCATACAAACTTATGGGGTGTTGGCAATATGCATGCAATTATAGAGGTCTAATTAAATTAATATTCTAAAAATCAAATAAAGAAAATGCTCAATTTTTAACAACTTATTCTCCTCAACTACTCATTTATTAGGTTCATGACCTTCATTAGTCCATATGGGTATAGGTGGCCACCCACCTATTCCAGTAGCTCAAAACAATTTTCCATTTTGGCAATTTTCTTGTAATTTTCTATGGTTTTTCAGGTCCCAAACTTTCGTGGCCATTTTGAGGCCCTAAATGACGCTTTTTGGCAATTAGAGGGGAAAAATTGTAATAATTGGCATGTCTTTGTCCCCAATTGAAAGTTGTAAATCTCGAATAGACCTTTCCAACGAGCTATCAAGCGCCCCAAACGAAGATCGTATGCAAAAGTTATGACCTTGAGAAGTTGAATGTTAGACTAACCACCTTACAACCACAAACTTTATGACGATTCATCTCATGGGGTTAGGTGTAGGGTTTCTACCTCTCCAGGGATTTATGATAAAAGGCCCTTCGAACTCCTTTTGTGTCCATATTGTCATGAGTGAGTGTAGTTGCCACATCTCTTCTCAGAGATACAACTACCAACATTCTAGCTGCTTTTGTTTTGCAGTTTGTTATGTTTCATTCAATTAATAGAATATGAGTTTACTGTATCACTATGTTTATTGCTATATATATGTGTATGTGAATATATATATATATATATATATATATATATATATATATATATGTGTGTGTGTGTGTGTGTGTGTGTGTGTGTGTGTGTGTGTGTGTGTGTGTGTGTGTGTGTGTGTGTGTGCTCTTTCATTTCGTTCTCACGTAAATCTAGATCATTCATCCCTATCTCCAATGACAAATGTGCAAGGGAAGATGGATATCAAGAGTCATTACTTTAGACGAGAAGCTAAGTTAAATGAATCTAGTCAATCAAGTGAAGCTAGGATCCTTTCATTGATGTTGGTCATTCAACCCTTACGACTTGGTGATCATCATAAACTCAAAGGATGTACTTTAAAGTGTTGAACATAATAAATTAAACCATAACAATGAAGCACATGAAGTACAAATCACACAATATGTTAAAGGATAAAAAGCACAACAGAAAAATGTGGTAAAACAACATAAACTAGTTAAATGTCTAGCTACTACAAGAGTTTGTAATTCTACTACAGAAGTTTGTAATAACATCTAAATAGAATTCAAATTCAACTAGAAATTAGGTACAATGGTTCTTAGTCCTCCCCTTGCGAGTGCCCTACTCAAGGATGATCTTAGAACCCTTATTAAATATACATGGCTAAAATATGCAAGAAAATATCTTCATCTTTATGCAAATTATATTCATTAAAACAGGGTAATAGACTGCCTTCTTTTAAAACTTTAATTGCTAGTAGCATTATGAGAATAATAACATAAAATCTTAAGTCAACTATTAAACTATTATTCTATTTATGCTTGAAAGGTAGTCTAATTGAACTCCCCATCACTCCTTTGATTGATGGGAGTTGTCCCTAATAATTTGGCATGGTGTTTCATAAACCCTAAAATCCTTATGCAATTAAAACTTGTTAGATAATTCATATTTCCTAGAGGCCATCGATGCCTCTTTAAGTGTTGGAAACTCTTGAAGTGGCAAAAGGGACACAATACATTGGAATATTAATCATGTTCCTAGTTGTCTAGTCATAAGTGAGGATATGATCATGTCTATGGTGATCTGATTACTTGCACTCTTAGTCTTTGAGCCACGTTAGTTTTACAAGCGATATGTATGCATAATTACTCAAAATATACTTAAAATCAAATTACATCGCATGTATATTCAATGGCCTAGGTAATTAAGCATTCTCACAAAATCCTCAATAAACATCAAAAAGTTGTAATTATTTTTAGATTAAGTCTCAGTGTATTCAAATATTATAGAAAATGGTCCAAATAAAGATAATTAAAGAGTCCCATCCCCTTGGGACGGATTTTCATTCTATCCATGTCTAAGAATTATTACTGCATTTTCTTTGAGCAATTCCATCCAAGCCCAACTTGGCCTTTCTTCATTATCACATATGCAACTTGGAAAAGTGTAGCTTTCATGCTATCTTGTATACCTCGCAAATCATGCATCCTTGATTTACACTGAATTAACTTTAAATCCTTATATGACCATGGAATTTTCCCTCCATTACTTGAAGGATTATAACCTAAGATTTACTATATCTCCCAAGACAATTCCACACAATGGAGTGTTTCATTTCCTGAATGAATATTCCAAGTGAATTGAAATTTTCTGATCCTAATAATCTCGATGGACATTGCAAATTTCTGTCAAAGCATTTTCCATAATTTTGTTAAATGCTTCAACAACACCATTCTCTTTAGGGTGATATGGCGTTGTCTTTCTATGCTGAATCTAGAATTATTTTGTTAGTTCCTCAATCAACTGGTTGACAAAGTCTGTGCATTGGTCGCCTATCAATATTTTCTGGCAGCCAAACCTCGTCATGATATTCTCAAATAGAAACTTCACAGCAGTAACATTAGTTCAGTCTTTTACTAGATTTGCTTCATCCTATCTGGTTAGGTAGTTGGTCACAGTAATTATATACCTTGCACATGTGCACTTCCCTGTTGGACTAATAGGACCCACAAAATCAACAGCCCATTTATCAAATGCTTGTAAAGTTGTTTGTGGTACCAATGGCATTTCATCTCGTCGTGGTGGATTTACGGTTCTTTGACAAACATCACAGTTTCGAGAGTATTTTCGTGCATCTGCATGCATGGTAGGCCACCACAATCCTGCTTGTAATATCTTTTGCACCATAGCTTTTCCAACATAATGGCCTCATGTGACACCAACATGTGCTTCATTCAATATAATCAGTCGCTCGTGCTCCAAGATGCAGCGACGAAGAATCTCATTAGGACCCATTTTGTATAATTGTCCAGCAATCAAATATAAGTATGTAACTCACATAACCAAATGTTTCTTCTGTGCAGTGGTAAATTCATTTGGTGCATAAACCGTACTCAAAAATTGTATGGTGTCTCTGTATTGATCATTAAACATGCTTATCATAAATAATTTCGCATCAAGGAGACTATCGTCAAGGTTACCAGTTTCTTCGCCATTCTCAATTCTCGACAGATGGTTGGGTCCTGAATTCAGTTGACCATGTTTAATAATGACTTCAAAGTCAAATTCCTGAAAAAGGAGAAGCCACGGGAAAATATTCCCCCCCATCGCTAGTCCTTCTATTTTCATCGTGGTATAATTTTTATCTACCGTTGATAATTTTTTGTTGGAAAAGTCAATAGAATGATCAATCAACCCTTCGTCAGGTTGCACTAGTACCACGCCGATCACGACAAACAACACATCGACATGTACATTGAATTATGTTTTCCAGTCTGGAAATACAAGTATGGCTGATTTAACCATCTTGTTCTTCAACGTGTCCAAACTTTCTTGGCAAGTTTCCATCCAATGGAACTTAACATCTTTCTTTAGTAACTTTTTCATCAGAGCAGTCACCTCCTCATATCCTTTGATAAAATTTATGTAGTATCCTATATGTCCCAATGTTGTGTGTAATTGTTTTATTGTTGTAGGTGGTGGTAGGTCGATGATAATCGCAATTTTAGTAGGATCGACCAAAATTTCAATGCGACAAACCACAAGTCCTAACAGAATTCCAAATGGAGCACAGAAGATACATTTCTTTAAGTTTAAAGAAATTTTATACTTGCGACATTGCTCCACCATCATCCTGAGCCTCTCAATATGATTATTAATGAGCCCAATTACTATCCAAACATTGAAGTAGACTTCAAGAAATTTATGGATAAAATCTTTAAAAGAAGCTACTAGTATTCTGGAAAAAATAGCAGGAGCATTCTTAAGTCCAAAAGGCATTACCGTGTATTGGTAGAAACCCCTCTCCATCGCAAAGGTTTTCTTTTGTCAATATTCCTTTGTGATTCTAATCTGATGGTAACCATAGAAACCATCAATGAATGAATAAATATGTTCAGCCCCGACACTTTCCGGTACCTCATATGTAAATGGAATCAGAAATGGGTCATGTAGACAAGTGTCGTTCAATTTTCTCAGGTCGATGCAAATTCTTACTTCAGCAGTATAATTTTTGTATTGCACCACTATTGGACTATTCCATGGTTTTTCTACTGGATCTATGATACTTGCTTCCAGCATCCATTCCAGCTCTGCCTTGACTTTTTATTTATACCGTGGATTCAATCGGTATGGTCGTTGCTTGAATGATTTTGCGTCGGGCCTCAAAGATATCTTCATTTATCCAAGGTCTCCAACGATCCCTTTCATCTCTGACAATTTCGTAGGGAATAGATCTTGGAACTCATGCAATAAGTCCATGATCTTTCCTACAGTCTTGTCATCCCAATAATCTCCAATATTGGCAAATTTTGGATTCTCCGGGGAGCCAATATTAACTTTCTTAACTTTTAGTGGACTTAGGAATTGGTCACTAGAAATACCAAATACTTCCACTGCGCACATACATTTTGACTCAGGTATGTTTAAGTCAAATGGGTCATCATCATCAGGTTCTCTCATCACATTGTAACATTCTATCCAGTGGTGTATTGTCGAGTTGCACTGATTGAAGTTTGTCATTGCGACAAGGATATCTTCAAATATCTTTGTTTCGATCACTTGCAGTGTAGCATCAAAGATATCTTCATTTATACAAGGTCTCCAACGATCCCTTTCATCTCTGAGAATTTCGTAGGGAATAGATCTTGGAACTCGTGCAATAAGTCCATGATCTTTCCTACAGTCTTGTCATCCCAATAATCTCCAATATTGGCAAATTTTGGATTCTCCGGGGAGCCAATATTAACTTTCTTAACTTTTAGTGGACTTAGGAATTGGTCACTAGAAATACCAAATACTTCCACTGCGCACATACATTTCGACTCAGGTATGTTTAAGTCAAATGGGTCATCATCATCAGGTTCTCTCGTCACATTGTAACATTCTATCCAGTGGTGGATTGTCGCGCTGCACTGATTGAAGTTTGTCATTACGACAAGGATATCTTCAAATATCTTTGTTTTGATCACTTGCAGTGTAGCATCAATTGAAGGATGGTCATCTATGAACTCAAATGTATGTGTGAAGCTAGTATCTAACTTTTCCCAGTCAAGAGTTCCTCGTCGCAATGCAACTAATGGATACCAATTCCTTGGTATCATGTCCAGTGTATGTATAAAATGATGTACCCATTCTTGTTGTGGACATGCCTCAAATGTCGCACAACAATATTCAATATGCTCGACAGGATTAGTCAATCTAGTATACTTTTAACCAGTATAACTGATCTCTTTTTTGAAGATTATCTCCAGCAATCTTTGACATTGTGTCCATTCCGAGATAGATTCTTTATATGCGACCCACCATCAGGTGGGTGTAGCTTTCAGCACGAAGTCAAGGGAGGACAAGCGCTGATGTTCTATGACTTTTTCTTCAATATCTGTCAGAAACATTCAAAGGTTAGGTAAACCTTCATACATAGGTAGCTCACTTGCCTCAGTTCCTACTTGTCACACAGACTATATAATTCTTGTGCACTTCCTCATGGATACTTCATGTAATTGATTCTTCCATTTTTTTAATGTTTCGCCAAAATCTAATGTGCAGGATCTAATGCTTTTCCAACTAAGCTTTCCATCAATTGTTGGATTTACATAGTCATCTCTTGCAGACGTGATGTTATAGATATGGTCGAGATAGTTTCCTTGTCCTTCACCATGTCCTAGTTCTAAGTATCTATGTCCTTCTATTGGCTGATATTCTTCTTCTTCATTGCAAGAACTTCCATCAAAGCATGATGTGAACTCATTATCTTCTCCTCTGGTCGTACTGTAATTTCATCTTCTTGTTAGAGTTCTTCTTTTTTTTCTTGACCGAAATCTTCTTCCACTTCTTAAATATTCGGCCTCTAGTTCAGTTTCGATGTCACCAAGGAACATCTCATCTTACCTTGCTCCATTTGTCATGCACTTCTTCAGCGACATGCCCCGAATTTTTGCGCATAGTCCTTCTAACTATCAGACTCCATTCTCAGGATTACTTTTTCGCATACAAGCATATTTATCCACGTTCTCAAAGATGTAAAGTATCTTCCTTGTGGTCCTTGGAAAAAATTTCTTTTCACCTCAGTATATGAGCTTATCACATCGACATCAAACTTAGTAATGTATGCCTACAAAATATTGTTAATCCAAAAATCAACAGCCCTCGACATAGGGTTGCTAATACTCTTCAGCCGTTGAATCAGTTGAGGATCCCACTTTGTTGGTTCTCTTTCTTGGAAATTTTTCCACTGGGTTTTTATCTTCAACAACCACTCATACAACAAAACATGAAAATCGCAAAATAAAATTTCATGAATATTCGTATAAAGGTATCATTCCAACCACTTTATCTGACTCAACCGCAACCCTTTGGTTTCTTCTTATGCAAACTCTAACGCTTTGGAATCCACCCACTCTTGGATTTCTGATTTTGTCGGGTGCCAAAACATATCCCTCACCATAGTGATTCACGGTCCCAACAACGGAACCATTCGTTGGCGTTTATCCCTTCGACCCAAGTTCATGCCTTATTTTGTGCGCAACAAATCACAAGATATTGACCCGACAGAGCGAGGCTTAGTCGACGCCACCTGCGATGCAGATGCAGTGTCCCCCGAGATATCTCTCAATGGGTAACTACCAAAACCATGTTTATGCATTTGTGTGGTGATTAGCACCTTTCCATCTTACTCGATCGAAGCCAGTAGGTGTCTTACTTATATTTATTATGCACATTTAGGATATTACTCTATTTATCATCGGCATGGATTTCAACAACCAATATAATTCCTTATTAACTATTCAAAATAGCATCTGTGTGACTCATGCGTAAGAGAACTCATTCATAAGAAAATACATAAACACTTACTAACAATATACATTCCTGCAATTTAAGCACATTCATTGTATACATTCATGCGACATAAACTCATTCATCATCTACACATTGACATAATATTTAACATGGAAATCCATCTGAGAAAAACCACAAAGGCACTCTTCATTTAACATGAGAAATATATGCACCTTTC
Source organism: Pseudotsuga menziesii (assembly GCA_001517045.1). Lineage (NCBI taxonomy): Eukaryota > Viridiplantae > Streptophyta > Pinopsida > Pinales > Pinaceae > Pseudotsuga > Pseudotsuga menziesii. The sequence continues at coordinate 543,220 of LPNX011042428.1, read as the reverse complement.
GTATGCGCACTTAGCTGCAGACTCTGTTCTAGATCTTCTTCTCTTATCTATATAAACTTCCTCTCTCCTCTCATGCTCTCTAGTATTATGTCGCTCGATATTCTTCTACTTCACTCTATTGTCAATCCGCACACAACCTGGATTGACTCTCTCTTCTCTTCAACTCTATTATCGATCCGCACATATCCTGGATTGACTAACTCTTCTTACAGACACAATTGACTGACTAGGAACTAACAGACTAGGTCATCATAGAGTAGGAAGTAAGTAAGTTACTAAATCACTAACAGTAAGTAACCCGCATATAGTTGGGTTCTTCCTTTTATAGAATCTTTACATGTCGCATTCATCCAACTTCATTCTGTTAGCCAACATGTTGCCATTCCTATTCTAGTTACACTTGTCAATAGGCACTATTGGCCCAAAATACAAAGATGATTTTATTCCTTAAAGCACGCGTGACTCTAGCTGAATTCTTACCCACGATCTCTTGAGCTGTCCTTTTCAGTCATTGCGGCATTGCACACCTTCTCTATCGTGGTTCCTTTCATCTCAATTGAACTCGTCGCATATTTTCCTTATGTCGCAGCTTCTCTTCTATAGCGAACTCTTCTCTTGTCATGGCTTCCTCTGCGACTACTTCTTTTGTCTTAGTTCTTTATTCCTTATCCGCTTCTGTCTTCCTCCTTCACAGCTTCCTCTGTCGTTTCTTCTTTTACCTTGCTCTTCCTTCTGTAGTTGCTTCCATCGCAGCTTCTCCATTGCCTTCATCGGCTTCTGTCATAGCTTCTTCTCCCTGAGACCATACTCTTTATCTTCAGAGTTATAATTCTGCCTATCTTTTCCTATGGCCAACAAAGGGATGCTAAAACATTCAGATTCCTATGACGAACCAAACACAACATGTCCATTTTCCAAACGCCAACAAAACTTGAGAACCAAATATTTGATACGAGGTTTTGCATACCCTTAGATTTATGACCAATTGATGCTTATTTTGATGGTGAATTTGGGATCACCAACAACTGCTAATTTTGAGAATGATATTTCTCATTTTTTTACCTTTCTTGTTATATATATATGGTGTTCACAAATTGATTCACAAACTTAGTTAATGGTGTTGCACATGCTTATCTATGCATTTATAGTCTTATGTTTTCAACTATTAAGTAAGTTAACTTGCTTGGACTTTTTTTTTCAAGAGAAACCTGGTGGGGAAACCCACCAATAGTTCCCCATGTTTCATGGATGGTAAGGGTGGTAAATTGTTGGCCATCCTAGTAGAAGGTCTAACCCCAAATGACTCAAGACTCGAACTCGTGACCTCACCCGAACCGAGAGAGTGTGCGCACGTCTTACCAATTGAGCTAACCCTTGGGGGTAACTTGATTTGAGTTTATCATGTTATTGATACATACCCATAATTAGTTGAGAAGAAATTTAATGGATCACATGACAAATGAATGAAATTTAATTTTTGTAGTGGAAAAGGAATCCAAAAGACGTGCTACCTTTATTGAGAAATTACTTTTTTCATTCAAAGACCACCTTTCAAATGATAATACCTATTATGTTGCATAGATGCTTTTCTTTTAGATTTTTTTTCTATAGCTTTCACGTTATAGTAATAACTCATTTGCATACATATCTGCATAGACTCTTTATTCTACAACTTCCCTCTTCTCACTTCTCACTACAACTAGTGGCAATGTTAGGGACATTATCACCTTGTAGCTCTTTGTGTTTTAGATTATAGAATATCCTAACAAAATAGTTACCATATTAATTGTATGTGATGTTATTAGTCCATGCTTTCCGCTCCAAGGACTCTAGTGACTCTAGTAAACATAATGCAGCCATTTTAATTAATTGACACAAGAATCTATGAATTCATGTTACATTTAAACTATGATTTTTGAGCAAACCTTTTTATTGACAAATGTGATGATTTGAGGTCTTATTTGGCCTCATAGCAAGGAGGCCAATTCCAATATTGATCATTTATACTTAGGTTAATTATCCATCTACTAGATTTGAAAGTGTTTGAAATTTTGAAATGTCGAAGTAATGCATTATCTAGCATTAGTATTAAGCATTGCAAGCTTGATTACTTTGCGTTGCACATCCCTTCTTACGCTACCGCCTTCCCCACCGCCCGTTCTTTCTTCAATTCATTGTTATAATTTATTTGTGCCCGTCACTACACATTAGGCATGTTGCAATTTCGCCCTACAGGTTTGACACCAGCCAACAATAGATAAAATATCAAAGGATTGTGTGCAAGACTCAGAAATATGGTTGAAATATTCTCTAAAATATTCAATCAAGTTCAAGTTGAAGAAATTAACAGACTAGCTGGGTAGCGCATGTGTGTGTGGTCTCCTCACTCCCGGTGTTGCTGGTCTCCTTTAAAGCATTTAAGGATGGTGTTTTCTTCTGTTGGCCAACTGGTGTTACTTATGTGGGCTCGATGTTCAAGGGTGGCTAGCTATGCTCAACGGCCTCCCGCTCCATTAAACAACCGGAGAGACAGGAGATTCTAGCTCTATTGACAATCATACGTATACAACCATTAATAGTATTTGTCGCCGCAGCATAAAGACATACATAATATTACGTTTCAGGAAGTATTTCAATCAAAGAAACTCTAGGGTAAGTAATACAAGGTAATTCATAAGTCTTTGCATAAACTAGTAAAGGTCTTTTTCTTAGCTACGCTTACCTACAATTTTCTAGAGGAAAGAAGAATCAAAAACTTTTTCAAAGCAGTGGATTCTATGAAGGAATTAGGTGGACCCTTCACCAATATTGATTTGTTCCCATACTTGCAGCCATCAGTTTATATGAACCAGGTTCCCTTCAAAAATGGGGACTCGGGATATTGTAAATGTTTGGAAGCCTGTTTTCGAGCGGCTACGCTACGCTAGATTGAGCTTATCCCATTCATGCTCAGGATATCTGAGTACTCACGGGTCTATCTATGGAGGGACAAGATGTCACAGATGCATTTTCTAATATTCTAAACAACAACCACATAGGAGTAAACGATTTCTTTTAAACTGTTCAAATTGTTTTCGAAAACAATGATAAACATAAAATCCTTGCATGGCCATCATCGACAGTGAACCATGCAAGAATAGAGGAGAACAATACTCCCTATGACCACACAACTTTGAAATGTTTCAGGTGTTTTTAATGTTTAATAATGATCATTCTGTGGATCGATACACGCTGCATTAAAACCTGTCAATTGACGATTAGCGTTGTCGTCTAAGGGTGAGCAGTTTATTGCAGATACTATATATGTCGTCGAGTTCTGCTTCAAGGTAGTTCGGATGGATTGGTACAGGAGTTGGCTTTCTTTTTGGCTACCCACTTCTTGCCTTCACTCCATTATGTTTAAGTGGCGTCCGTCGCAAGGTCGACAACTTCAGTCTGTCTAGGGCCGAACCATTCTTGCAGCATAGTATGAGTAAAAACGCCTCACCTTTACCTTTATTGCTTGACCATTTAATGGTTCAAGGTCATCATCTGGATCAACAAGCTTTCGAAAGGGGCAATTTACATTACGACACAAGGTGAACAAGTGCTTAAAAATCGTCATTGTCCCAGCCGTGTTTGCGACTATGGGATCTCAAGGAAGTAAAAATAGAAGAGAACTAGCATCTCCTTCCAACGTTGCTGCTCTATCTTTACATTTTCAATGACAACAAGTTGCAGTGCATTTCTCTCTCCACCCCAATCGTCTGATCTCAAGACCTTTATCTTCTTCATTGTCTACTTACCAACCAGAGCTTTGAACCCCTGAAACCCACTAAAGACCTCTGGTTCCGCGTGATAGATCTCAGTCGGCGATTTAAATCTCCGCCGTAGTTCATTTTAGTGGGGAAATCTCATCGCGCGCCAGTACCTTTCACTTTGATGACTGCCGACTGCACTAACAAACGCAATGCAATATGGGTCGTTGATCTTATTTCTTCAGGGCTAATCGTGGTTGCTTGTGACACTTTGGCAATTTTGACCGCCGCTATATCCCATATCTTGCAGAACATTTTAAGCCATTGATTCATCTATATGGGACTATTCTTGACCGTCGAGTTTTAAGCTTTGAGGCTTGTAGGGGTCTGTACATCCATCTACTTAAGATCTAGGGCGTATTCTCTTTACACAATGCAAAACAATACCGTTTTGACCTAAAGGCAAGGCAAGGCGAGGCAGGGCAGGGACTTGTTGACTTGAAGGGTAGGGACTTCTGCTACAACATGTTCTTTTTTCATATGGAAACATGTATGGAAAACCAGCAATGCTTCCTTATATTGGGTGGTCCGTTATCTTACTAGAAGTCTTGACCTTAGAGGACTCAAGGCTAGAACCCATGACTTCTCCTCAAACCAAGAGAGTGTACACACGTCTTACTAATTAAACTAACAAAATCCTTTCTTGGGTTTGAAACTGTGAGATCCCTTTGAAACTTAAATGCTTTCTTTGGCTCGTCATGGAGAATCGTATCAATACTTGGGATAACTTAATAAAAAAGGGCTGGTGTGGACCGAGCAGATGATGTTTATGCAAGGATAGTGAGGAATCTGTAAATCATATTTTTATGGCTTGCTCCTTTGTTAGGAGTACTATAGATCTTCTCAATAGAAGTTATGGTCTCCATCTTTCTTGGATCAATACAACTATCCTTGAAAATATAGAGGTTTGGTATCAGCAAAACCAGGTGAGCACTCATCTTCCCCTTTTTATCATATGGAATATTTGGATTTCTCACAACCTTTCTATTTTTGAAGATAGGAAAATAGATATGATCTCTACCTGTAATAGGATCCTGGCTCAGGTTCAATCGTTTCCTGCGAGCTGTAAGAAAAAAATTGACACGATTGTTGGGTCTATGCCAGAGCTTAGATACCCCCATGTTTTTTTTATGGGGTAGCGGCTCTTAAGATCGGTGGAGCAGGTATTTTTCTTGGAATCAGTCAGTGTCACTCTTTCGGTGTCAAACTGGGTTGTGGTCTTAGCACAAACTCCAAGGCAAAATTACTTCCTCTATGGGCCTTATTGTACTTTGCAGTTGCTATTGGGATCCATACTCTCCATGTTTTTGGTGATTCTTCTGTAGTTATCAACTGGGAAAATGACAAGGCTTCCCTCTCAGCGCTTGACCCAGTCTACCGGTGTGACAGCATCTTTGTCTTGAAAGCCTCATTTCTCTCACTTGATTTTTAGCATGTCTACCGGGAACACAATAAGAAGGCAAATTGTTTATCCGAGGCACTCTCTATGACCTCTCGTCTCTTATCCTTCATAGAATTCTATGAAGGCAGTATTATTGGGGGAGGTGAGATTCGACTCTTCTAGAGTCACTCAAGAAATTTAAAACTCATGACCTTTGTGCATGTTTTTTGGCATTGATGAATGAATTCAGATGTCCTATGTCTCCTCTAAAGAAGAACATCTCTTTATGATTAGTCGATTCCCCGAGTGCCTCCCTGGATAAACCGTGTGGGTTCTTCTTGCGTTCTCGTTGGACGTGTATGGTACTCTCCCTGGAAAATGACAGTATTTTTTTCTTATGCACTATGTGACTATAATGACTACTTTTCTACATTTTTGTAATTAATCTACTATAAAAATGATACTTTTGATTTCACACTTATATATTAATTCTTTTGATTCTCATGAATATCATGAATAAGCTATTTTTCTTCTAAAAATTGAGGTTCTCAAAAATATTAAGATAACCCTCAGAGCTTGTGTAGAGCCCTCCTTGTTTGTAATTCGTATGCAATGTTATTTGTGCTTGGTTATAAGTATGTTCATAAGAAATAATAACTTCTCTCTTATTTTAACGTCTTATTAAGCAGGTTGGAAAGAGAAAACAATTTATACCAAATAATACCTTAACGAACTGTATTATATTTTATTGAAAATAAAAATTAATTATCAAGGGTAGGGTTGGAATTCCGAAATTACCTTTATCTTGTATTTTCATGGGTTTACTCGAAAAGTCAAATTTCTTAATCTTTTTATTAACTTTTACAACCTGCATTATTATTATTTGACTTTATTTAATGCTTAAAATGATGAGGACAAACATTTGCCCCTCAAATTTTATCCTTGTTCATGGATAACAATTAAATTAATAATTATATTTTCAGAATTAACTTTGACCGCATGTATTATTTTATATGATTGTTTTTAATTGAAAAAATACATTTTCGCCATCAAATTTTATTCTTAATAATAAATAACAATTAAATTAAAAAATATATTATTCCTAAAATGATATAATGACTAAACATTCAGAGATCCATGTTAAGTGTATGTAATTGGTGAACTTATAAGTCCTCCCTTCTTAAGGTTTGCTTTTGGAGAGGTCTCATGTTTAATGGCAGCTTTGTTAGGGTTTTGAGTTATGGCTTGAGATAGGATGATGGTAGTATTTGATTTTATTACATTGATTGATGAGGTGAAATCAAGTGTTTGTTAGTAATTACCTAGGTTATTTTTAATGGTTTTGTGATCTTTTTGGGGGGATTTTAGCCTGGTTTCAGTCATGGCCATTTGTTAATCATTTATTGGTAGCTAGTAACTGGGTAGAAACTTGTACTTTTCACGTGGGTTTTCTTTCATGTATGATGTATGACTATTTTATAATTAGAAATTTGGCCCTTGATTGTCTTTTTACTGGCCTTCTCTGATGGGGGGAACACTTTGAGGAAATTATCCTAGTGAAACTCTGGTGATTCACTAATCCCTAAGGCAACGAATAAAAGGGAATTCTCATCGCCATCTAACCTCTATGTTTGATCTCCCCTTGTTGGAGTACTTTCCTTGGCAAATAAGGGTTTAGATCCTTCCCTAGAGAGTTTGCATTGCCGTCCATGAGTTCCGACACCGGTAGATGATTCACATACTTTTCCTGCATCTTTGGATCATGAGGGAGTTACTACCTTGGAATGTGATACGCTTTCTTCTCTAGGGTTTCCTCATTTTATAGGTAAGGAAATAGTTTCTTCTCTGGAAGATGTGCTATTTAAAGAGCCCTCTTACCAAAAGAGAAAAGGTTCTCCTCCCTGGAATGCTTGGAAAAGCATCAAGCAAAAACCCTCAGAGGTAAGGTTGCCTTTAGGAGAAGATTTGACCCTAAATGAGGTTATTTGTTTTTCAAAGCATGCCTTGGTGGGCCATTTTGGTAGGCATAGAATGAGCATTGTGACGTTCAAATCTTGGGTTGATACTACTTGAGGAGAAGTTTTGGGTTAATTTGCACGATGTTTTATGATGGCTTGAGGGTGGTTGGAGATGATCATCCGAACCCCTATGAACGTGACGAAGTTGTTGGATGGCATGTGGTTTTGGGATTCTAAAGATTTGAAACTTCAGACGTGGATTTCTTTTTTTTATGCTAGTAGTGAGAAGACCCACAAGCACTCGATTTGAGTTAAATTACTAGGTTTTCCACCATAACTCTGGACCTCGAGAATATTTGGGAAAATGGGCTCAACTTTAGGCATTTTTCTTATGGTGGATCTTAGTTTTCAGCACACTAGAATCATGACAATGGCCCACATTCTTGTGGGATTGAATTTCCACGATGGTCTTCCTAAGGAGATGATAATCTCTATTGGTCATTTTATGCACCCACTTATTGACTACACTAGAATTCCTTTCGGAGCAACATATGTCATTCTCTCGGGCACTTGGTGCGCAATTGTCCCTTTCCCTTTCGAAAGAAATTCTAGAAGGAAAATTCAAGACCTCTTATTAATTATTTTGAGAACTCCAAGGTGGAAAAATCTCGTTCTCAATTGGCTTTGTTTCAGAAGGAAGGGGTTCTTGGGGTTCCATCAATGGTTGGTTTGGTATAGGAAGCATTTGAAAGGCCTGCAGTGGGACAGTCGCTAATCAAAAATGTGCTCAGGCTTAGTTTTGAGAAGTTCTCTCCTAGTGTAAGAGGTAAGCCCCCTCTTCAACAACAAATATTCTTTTTTGTGATTTGTTACCTTCAGGGTTTGAAGAATTCGACTCTTTTTTCTTTGGATATTGGACATGGAGAAGGTCACGAGGGGAGAAACCCTTTGGGATGTGAGGATTTGGGAGGGGTGACCTTGTCTTAGAACACATCGAAAGTTGTAACCTCATGGTCTAATGAAGGTTTTCCTCTTGGGGGTAGGGATTCCCCCCTCCCCCCCCCCTTTGATTTCTCATCCATCCTCGTTCTATGGAAGTATTATTTGTCATACGGAGAGAGAGGATGGTTTAATTTTGGGTCTTTAATTTGGTTCAATTAATGCTTCTTCACTGATTTTTCAACAGAATCCATCTCCCCTAGATTTAGAGACTGGTGGCTTTTCTCGGTCTCGTGACTTTTCATCGTCTCTCGGCAATGTTTTCTTTTGTTATTTTTCTCCACTACAATTTCGCAAGGGGGGTGCAAAGATGCATTGTTCTAGTGTTTCAATTTCAAAGGTGGTTCCTAGTCCTCTTGTTGAATATTTGGTTCGAAGGGGGAACCTCATTATTTGATATTCTTCTAGTCTTGTTCCAATGATTTTGGCCCTTTCTCCTAAGGGTCGTTGAGACTAGGAGGTAATTTACGATTTTTCTTCCGGTCTTCATGAAGTTTATCCTAGTCGGGATTTGACTACCCAGGATAGAGGATCTTGTGATTTGGACCCAGTGGGTTTGGTAAAAACCTCTTCTAGGTATTGTGTTAACTAGTCAGAATTTGTGGATAGGGAGAATGGACTTCCTTATAGCCCTTCTACTCTTTTTGTTTTTTCTTTTCCCTCGACTTTCTTGCAAGTTGAATTTTCCACCACTCCTATTACAAGAGGTTCCAAAGATATCTGCAAACCCCTTAGTGTCTGGAAAGGTAAATTAATTATTGGTTTGGCTGGTGGTTTATCATAGGATCCTTCAAATCTCTTCCCCAAGCTTCGAGCTAAGAGGTATACTATGGCCTTGGCTCATGTATAGGAAACTCATGATGTCAGGGAAGACAGACATGAAACTTTGAAAGGGACGATTAGATCAAGTCTTCCATGCTCGAAGGTTATCTAATGTCAATTATGTCCCTAAATTGCAGATGGTAAGGGATTCCCTTAAAAAAATTTGGCTTTGAAATGTTTGGTGACATCAAAACATCCTTCTATTCTATTATTACAAGAGACTTTAGCCTATGGGGATCATATTCTGATTGATCTAAAGGATTCATTGTTGGGATGGACTTTTGAAACTTTGCATGCTTCTATTAGATCTGAGGGTCTTATTACTATATGGATGACTTTTCACTATCTTTGCACTAATATTTGGGTTGTTCTGTCAAGTCTTAGGATTGTACTTTTTTCTAGAGAGATTGGGCAAGCCTTCAATCTTATCAACATCTATATACCATACTAGTAGAGATTTGTTTATTAGGAAAATTTGTTTAGGTCAAGAATGTTAGAGGGGGACAAAATAATACTTGAAGGGGACTTAAATTTTTCTTTGGGTGAGGGATAAATCTGGGGTCCTAATGCCCACAAATATGCTTTGGCTGATAATTTATTATAATACTGGACATTCCTTGTATGATATACCCCCTATCATATTAAGGCCTTCATGGAGAAATAAGAGAATTGGATAAGACAAAATAGATAAGAGATTGGAAAGATTCCTAATCATAGAGGGCACTTTGAATGTAGTTGTCAGTATCAAACAATGGGTCAAGGAATGTGGTGACTCTAGCCATTTTCCCATGTTCCTAGAAGTGATGGTTGGTTTGGATAATCCCTCTAGTCCCTTCAAGTTTAATTAATCCTAGATGGATGATGAGGAGTACTTAGAACCGGTCAAAAGCTTATCGGTCCCCTTTGACAACTCCAAGATTGAATTAGTTGGAATACAATTTTAACCAACCTCAAGCGAATAAAATAATGATTTATCTCTTGGGCAACAGATAGAAGGAAAAACAAGATCTTGAGATGTGTAGGATAGAAGAGAGTATGGACTCTTTTCATAATACTCCTGGGAAGGTTTTTTATTAGTGGCACAAAAAAACACATATTGTGGAGTAGGATATTAGTAGAACCAAATTTTTTTGATGAAAATGAGTCTACTCAGAAACTTAAAAGCAGGGAATATGGATCTAGAAAGGTGATGACAACACCAATTTTTTCATAATTTTGTAAAGCACAAAATGCATACAAATTCACTGTGGAAACTTGAAGAGGAGGATGGCGGTCAAGTGTTGGGTTTCAGAAATATTGCATTGGTTGGGGTGAATCATTTTAACAACTTGTTTAAATAATATGATAAGGCATTTGTTGTCTAGATGATAATATTAACACTTTCCTACCCCTCATTTGTAAATGAGGATCAAAACTATGTGTTAATGGAAGAGGTCACCTCGGAAGAGGTAAAGGAATTTGTCCACTCTATGCAGAAGGACAAAATTCCACGACCAGATGGCTGGCATGTGGAGATTTTATTGGGCTTCATGACATTTTTTAACAAGATATACATCTAGTTATAGAGTAATCAAGCCTTCAATAAAAGGATTCTTGTAACTTTTAAATCAACCACCGCCCTCATCCCAAAGATTTACAATGTGAATAGATGGAAGGAATTCAAACCTATATCCTTGTGCAATTGATCCAGGAGGATATTGGTGGCCACCCACCTATTCCTATTGGACCCCCACCATTGTTTCTTTCAGTTTTCTAGTTTCCTTAATTGTAGCACAATTTACTATTTTTGGTAGTTTTAGGGTCCTAAACTTCCGGAGCCGTTTTGAGGCCCTAAATGACGTTTTTTTGGCATCAAATGGTTGGGAAAATAGGAGTCCGTTCCGGACTTGATATTTGTTGTTTCGGATGTATTCCTTAAACAAATATTTCTAACAATGTATCATGCGCATCAAACGGAGGTAGTATGCTAAAGTTACGACCCCGGGAAATTGATGTACCAAGTTACCCAATGGGGCCCACATTCTAGTGTTTCACCTCCTAGGGTTAGGTTTTTGGATGTGTAGGGTTTCCATTGTTTCTCAAAAATATATAGGCCTTCAAGCCTCATTGTAACACAGAGTTCAGAGGCATGTAGCCACCACATCTCTTCTCAAAGATAAGCTACCAGCACTCTAGCTCGGTTATTTCAATTCTGTATGTAAACAAGTTTCAGTTATTGATTAATGAAATGAAGTGTTATTTCCGCTGCATCTTTGTTTCTATGGTTATTTGTGTATTATGTTGTGTTCCTACATAAATCCGGATCAGCAATTGTATATACAAGTTGACTGCTAAAGTAAGTGCAAAAAGAATTAAGGACATCGTGTCTAATACAATTTCATGGGAGCAGTTTGTTTTCTTAAAGGGAAGATAGATTCGTGATGACATTGGAACAACCTAGGAAGTTTTACACTCTACCAAGGTAAAATACATCCCTGCTGTAATTATTAAAGTTTATATTTCCAAGGAATACGATAGCGTCAATTGGTTATTCCTTATATTGTTTCTCCTCCAAGTTAGTTTTCAACTTCCTTTTGTGAATTGGGTTTTATCTTGTGTTCAATATGTATCTTTTGTTGTACTTATAAATGGATCAGCATCTTACTTTTTAGACTGAGAGGTCTGAGGAAAGGATGCCCCCTGGCCCCTATCCTTTTTATTTTGGTGGTGGAGGGTTTTTGTAATGTCCCTTTTTAATATTTTTATTAAATGGACAATTTTTCACTTTTTCCCCAATTTGACCCTTTAGTTTTGATGTCTAGGTCTCCAAATTGGCCCAAATGCTCCCAAATATTCTCAGAATGTGTATGACTGATATTAATACTTGAATATTATGTTCATATATGATTTATAACCCTCCAATCACTTCTGAAAACTATTTTTATATTTTGATCAAAGTAGGAGTCTTTACTAGCAAATTGGGGCTCCAATTCCCCCTAGATAAGTGTTGGAAATGGATTCTCAAATGCTCTCAATCCCACTCGAATTTTTGAACAAAGGCAAGGGATGTGTAAGGTAAATTTTTAAGGTCTCATATGCATCATGGTTCATTTTATGCAAGCTTTTATAAGTCTCTCCAAAACATCTCCCAAATCACTATTTTGACCCTTAGGGAAAAGGCACCAAATCTTCTCCCAATGCAATTAAAATGAGTAAAATGGATTCCAATGGTTAATTAATGAACATGAAACTTGTAATACACATTAATTCAATTCAATTCATCATACATTTCTTATATATACATTCCTCCATTTGAAATAATCAGCATTACCATGGCATATATCAAAATAGAGTGGAAATGGTCATTGTTTGCTCATTAAAAATAAATTTGACATACAACTCTTGGGTATTTCGGCTTGAAAATTTTCGAGAATGAATAAAATAACATATTGAACCTATTACAATCATAAATATATCAGTATAATCTTTCCCACAAAGTACAATGGCTCACCCAAGGCAAAATCCCTCCATGAGCAAGAATATGCAATGAAAATTGGAAATGGTTGAGATGAAGTGCTGGAATAGAAGAACCCACGAGATGACCTGTATCTTACACCTAAAATTACAAATCTATTAAATATCCATGAAATACCTTATTGGCCTCTCCAAACACCTACTTGGATGGGAATATTTCACCCTCAGAATTGGCTAAGGCAAGAAAACTAGTCATCCACTAGCTCTCACAATTCATATTTGACAATTTCTCAAATGATCAGAATATATTATCTTGGTTGATTCATGTATTTTATAAACATATTAGACTTATAAGTTTCCCAATCCATCCAAAAACTCAATCCAATTATAATTTGGGTGTGTTCTCGTGATTTTTCATGTGTCCTCCCTTTCCTAGCCTTCCACCTACCCCAAATTCGAGTAGGAGCCCATTGATCTTCCCCAACTTAGATGAGAGCTCTATTGGATGCTCTATTTCGACTTGACATGTCAAATATGTCAGATGTCATCCTTCATATTTGATTTGTGTCATAGGTGGCATAGCATCTTCATCATTGTTGTCATGGAGCTAGGGAATCTAGTCCAAGTGTCTCACTAGCTCCAACGTGACTCTTCCTCTCCCATGTAAGTTAAATTTCTTCCCAAATTCGACCTATGATGCATATGGCCAAGTTTATTATCCTTATAACTCATTCAAGAACCTTTATTCTTCCCATGGATTCAAAATTACAAGAGGAGGATGCCATGTGGCACAAGATTTCTAGCATGTGTGGGCCCCATAGTCTCCATGTGTCTCCATGCTCCAATGCCACTTCAATTTTCTCTTCTAAATATTTAATTAGATCCATTATTAAATATTTATTCCATTCTAATATCTAAACATAATCTATTAGCTCCCTTATTAAAATCCAAATGTATCCATCCAACCTAGGAAACTAGTAGGATTGATAGAATTGTCCTACTATGCAATTATTTAAAATGGGGACATTAAAGTCCTCCCCACCCAAGATTGCTTGTCCTCAAGAAATTTAAGATTTGGATGCTGCAAAATATTTTCATATTCCCGAGTGGCATCCTCATTTTGTACTCCTTCCTTTGCACCAAGTGCTTTGTTATGGTTCTGCTCATTAATTTTCTTTAGCTGCAATTTTAGTAGTGGCACTCATGTATTGCAATTTTGTGTTCCAAAAAGTAAAGAGATGTGGATTGGGCATATTGATATATCATGTGACATCACCACTAAAACCAAAAGGATTAATCAAATCCATAAAAACCAAATTTATGCAAATAATCTTTACCTCCACATTTTGGAAACCTTTTCTGAACTTTCACCCCTTTTTGGTTTTGTATAATTCTTTGAAGTTGGTGCTGAGTTACCAAACTTTGAGTTTCTTAATATTCCAATAAAATTTAAGAGAGTAACCACCATTATTTTTGCTGCACTACTCTAATTACAATCATCTTCTCAAGTGGTGAATAAATCTCCAATGTTGCTTGTTTCCCCCACAATTGAAACCAAGTGAGACCAAAAATGATCTCAGGGTCCCATATGATCCTGATACATGCATGGTGTGAAATGTCTATGATGAAATGCCATGAAAACAAAGCATGTGAAAATTGAATCCATCTCTCAAAAGGTCTCCTGGATAGGAAACTGGAACATTGATCTACAAAGATGAACTCAAATAACTGAAGGTTGGTTTGCTTTCTCAAACCAACAAACAAACTACTACGCCAAGTGAGATGAAACCAAGCAATTCTAGGATCCAATTCCTTGCATTGCACCCTTCCAAACATCATGAGTACAAAATAAAGATCATGAAAGTACATAAAAACATCATACAAATGTATATCAAGAAGGTGCCTCATCAAAGAATCATGAAAGTGCTTGTACATCCGAGTAAGTAGTCGATCACCATGTGGGGGATCTCTAAAAAATTTTTCATACTGTTGCAATAGTTTCTCTATCTCCTTTGGGTGTTCAACAAAAATTATGTTTATCTTGGGAGATGTGATATGGCATTCAGCGGCCCATTCTATGTCCCCATGCCTCAATATAGATCTCATACTATTGCAAGTCACTACTTGATTTGGGTAAGTGTGCTACCCACTCACAACCCTTAGTACACCTTTCGAATCTTGAAATTTCATCTCAAGAATTTTATAGTTTACTGTATGCTCCCCTATAGAATATAGCCATTGCACTCCCAAAACCACATTAGTATCAGCAACATCAACCACATAAAAACTATCAAAAAAAGTATAGTTACCTATGGTGACTTGCAGCTTTGGAACCCATGTTTTGTACTGCATTGTGTTGTGACCGGGAATGAAAATTGTGAAGCCATCGAATGGTTAAGTAGGTATATTCCTTTTCTCCACCATGTATGCATCAATGAATATATGTGTGGCTCCTCCATCTACCAAAACTGAACTTCTTTGTCCTAATACCACTCCCTTGCATCGAATAGTGTGATAGCAAGGCACCGTCATTCTTGTTTTGTCCGATGAAGGCTGATTGTCTTCTTGTCTTTATTCTTTTGCTACTGTTTCATATGTTTCCTCTTGATCTGAATCATGTCCTTCTTCATCCATACCCCCTTCATACTCATCATTATCAGAAAATACTTCTATGTATTGAGCTTTTCCCTTAGTGCATTTATGCTCCGGTGTCCATGGTTGAAAGCATGTGAAGCACAATTTTTTTCTTCGAAGTTCATCCCTGTTTAGTCCTTATTTATTATTCTTTTCAATTGAATCTCTTTTCAAAGGCTTCTTATCAGGAGTGTCTCTTTTCCAAGGCTTCTTTTCAAATTTGAAGTTAGGCTTGGGAGGAAATCTTGTTCTAGGAAGCACATTTTGGAGATCTCTAGTCAAGCTCATTGCATCTTTTAATGTAGTGGGATTGTGGGCTTTAACCAAACCTTTTAAGGGTTCATCCACAACTTCAGTGAACAGCAATACTAACCTTCCCATATACACATCATCCACCTTGATTGATAATTTTTTAAATTCCATCATAAAATCAATCGGGGTCCCAACTTGCTTCAATTGTGCTAGTTCTTTGAACGACAATTCGAGATCTTTTTGCTCAAATATCTCTAGTACCCTGTAAATAATATCTCCATATGTGTTAACCTGATCATGACCCAAAGTTTTCAGGCCATGGAACCACCATTGATTGGCATCTCCTTCCAAGTGCAATATTGTCATTTTTAAGGCATCTTCTTCCACCATTGGATTCAGCTGAAAATACACATCTAATTTTTGCACCCAAGTGTTACCATAACTTTGAGAGGAACCATCAAAGGTGGGGAGTGGCACTTTACTAATGGTACAATTTAAGTCTTTGTTTTTGTATAGATACTTATTACCTTCCTTCTTTTTGAGTTTGTTTGCAGCAAGAAAGTACTGATCAAATGGTACACTTCTTTTACAATCTTCATCCAATTTATCCCATTCTTTTGCCATTGTAGCAAGTTCAAGTTGAATGTTAGGATCTTCTTTGGGTACAATAAATTTAGGTACAATAGGCATTGGGGTGCTCTGAAATTCATGGGGTCTATTATGGGGTCATGTTCTTGAGAAAATATGCTCACCCATTATCTTCTTTTCTTTTGATTGTGAACTATTGCGATCTCCTATTACGCTTCATTTGCTCCCAAACTGGCTAACCAAAAATTTGAATACTTTAATAAGATAATGGTTCATTTTCTTGGTTATTTAATCAAAGAGAGGTTGTATTAGTTTAATATATTTCACCTTATCATGATCATTGTATCCCTTCCCCTCGTTAATCATAGTTTCAGCAGAATGTACCTCTTCTTCTACTACTTCTTCTTCTTCAACAAAAACACCTTCAACTTCAGGGTATAAGGGTGGTGAATTATTTATTTGAATCCTATTTAATACCATAATGTTCCAATACCATGCTCTGATACCACTTGTAATGTCCCTTTTTAATATTTTTATTAAATGACCAATTTTTCACTTTCTCCACAATTTTGAACCTTGACTAGTTTTGATGTCTAGGTCTACAAATTGGTCCAAATGCTCCCAAATATTCTCAGAGTGTGTATGAATGATATTAATACTTGAATATTATGTTTAGATATGATTTATAACCCTCCAATAACTTATGAAAACTAGTTTTATATTCTGATCAAAGTAGGAGTCTTTAGTAGCAAATTGGGGCTGCAATTCCCCACGTGTAAGTGTTGGAAATTGCTTCTCAAATGCTCTCAATCCCACTCGAATTTATAAACAGAGGAAGGGGATGTGTAAGGGAAATTTTTAAGGTCTCATATGCATCATGGTTCATTTTATACAATCTTTTATGACTCTCTCCAAAACAGCTGCCAAATCATTATTTTGACCCTTGGGGAAAAGGCACCAAATCTTCTCCTAATGCAATTAAAATGAGTAAAATGGCTTCCAATGCTTAAGCACTGAACATGAAACTTGTAATACACATTAATTCAATTCAATTCATCATAATTTTCTCAGAGATACATTCCTCCATTCGAAATAATCAGCGTTACCATGTCGTATATCAAAATAGAGTGGAAATGGTCATTGTTTGCTCATTAAAAATAAATTTGACATACAAATATTGGGTATTTCGACTTGAAAATTTCTAAGAATGAATAAAATATCATATTGAACCTATTACAATCATAAATATACCAGTATAAGCTTTCCCACAAAGTACAATGGCTTACCCAAGGCGCAATCCCTCCATGAGCAAGAATATGCAATGGAAACTAGAAATGGTTAAGATGAAGTGCTGCAATAGAGAACCCAAGAGCTGACTTGTAGCTTATACCTGCAATTACAAATCCATTAAATCTCCATAAAATTCTTGAGTGGCCTCTCCAAACACCAACTTGGATGGGAATCTTTCACCCTTGAAATTGGCTAAGGAAAGAAAACTACTCATCCACTAGCTCTCACAATTCACAATTGACAATTTCTCAAATGATTTAAAGATATTATCTTGGTTGATTTCTGTATTTTATAAACATCCTTATCCTTCTAAGGTTCCCAATCCATCCACAAACTCAAGCCAATTCGAATTTGGGTGTATTCTCATGATTTCCATGTGTCCTCCCTTTCCTAGCCTTCCACCTTCCCCAAATTCGAGTAGGAGCCGATTGAGATTCCCCAAATCACATGAGAGCTCTATTGGATGGCCTATTTCAAGCTGAGATGTCAGATATGTCAGATGTCAGCCTTCATATTTGATTTGTGTCATAGGTGTCATAGCATCTTCATCATTGTTGTCATAGAGCTAGGGAATCTAGTCCAAGTGTCTCACTAGCTCTAACATGACTCTTCCTCTCCCATGTAAGTTACATTTCTTCCCAAATTGGACCTATGATGCATATGGACAAGTGTATTATCCTTATAACTCATCCAAGAACCTTTAGGATTCCCATGGATTCGAAATTGCAAGAGGAGGATGCCATGTGGCACAAGATTTCTAGCTTGTGTGGGCCCCATAGTCTCCATGTGTCTCCATGCTCCAATGCCACTTCGATTTTCTCTTGTAAATATTTAATTAGCTCCATTATTAAATATTTATTCCATTCTAATGTCTGAACATAATCTATTAGATCCTTTATTAAAATTTCAAATGTATCCATCCAACCTAGGAAACTAGTAGGATTGATGGAATTGTCCTGCTATGCAATTATTTAAAATGGGGACATTACAGTTTGAGAAAAGCTTGTATAGAATCTTGTTCTATGGGGTTTCTCAAAGGAATCAGAGTTGGGAGGAATATTTGCATCACCCATTTACTCTTTGTTAATGACATTCTTTTATTTTCTAATGGATACAATAGGGATATAAAAAAGATCAAAGTTATCTTAGATCTTCTCTTAAATGCTTTTGTTATATGAAAAATATAACATAATACAATATATATAAATAAATAGTAAAAATAATAATAACAACAACAAACAATAATAATTCGTGAAAAGGTGTAACTCTTTTTGAAGAGTTGCATTAGAGGCCAACAAACAATAATAATTCGTGAAAGGGTGTAACTCTTTTTGAAGAGTTGCATTAGAGGCCCTTTAAATGATTATATATACAAAAAATTATATCTTGTAAAATATCGTATCTTATCTCATAGTTTTATACCTATAAAATTATATCCAAAACAATTTTTACATATTATTCCAAGTATTTTGGTAATATTTGTGTGAGCGAACTCTTCTTGGACTCATTTGGTATTATAGGAAAAAAGAGCCTGAGGTAAGACAATAATAAAAAATAAAAATAAAAACAAAGAAAAGGACAAAAAGGTTAAAAAAAACAAGAAGAAATATCATTTGAACATAAAAGGACAAAAATAAGAAGTAAACCCACACACGGTTTTTTAATGTTTCAAAATTTTAATAATTATATATAGATATTCTTTATCAAATTTTAATAATTGGTTATTCCATATTGGCATAATAATATTATTACTTTTAATAATAGTAATAATAATTATTGGGAAAAAATCAATTATTGAAGAGTATAGTATACTATACAAGATAAAAGGTGTATTTCTTTGATATATCTTCGGGTAAGAAGCATAATAAAATGGAGTCTCATGACGAAAAACAATGAATATTCCCGCAAACTTTTGAAAAGTATGCAGATCCCATATTAAAAACGTATGGGCTTATTCAAGGAAAGTCTATCTGCATCGTTATTTTCCCAACAACCAAGATGAATTGCATAAATGTTGACCTAGCAAACCAATTAATACTTTCAAAATCATATATAATTGAAAATAGCATGCTTCTTTCTGATGAGAAATATGAACTTAAGAGCCTACAACAATATGTTGATGATTACAAGGTCATATCTCAATTCAATGTTGTTTCATTGGATCGAGACAAGGATAATATAATTCTAGGGTCACCTTGGTGAGATACGTTAGGTACCTTCATGTTCAACACAAGGAAAAGGTTCTTGGAATTTCCTTATAAAAATAAGAAAATCACATTCAAGGATGTTACACTGAAGTCAAGTTCAAGAGTTGTGTCATCTGAAGACTTCAAAGATATATCGAAGGTATTTTCACAAGAAGATCATAAATCAATACAAAAGATGCAGAAAGAATTCGATAAAGTCACCATGGACAAAGAAGAAGAGATCTCTCGTCTAAGAGCTCATAATAAAAAATTGCTTCTTCAAATCAAGAAAGTGAAGGATAAAGCACAATACCATCGAAATCTAGAAGAGGAGAATCGAGATCTTCAGAAGAAACTATTAGAATATATCAAAGAGAATGGTCACCTTAAGAAACATAAATAAGATCTAATGGATAATATTCAGAAGCCTAAGGATGATGAGAAAATGCAAGAAGAAATTATCAGGAACTTTAAGAATGATAATGATTCATTGGAAAAGAAGTTGGAGCAAATTCAGAAGAGGCCATCAAATCCCTCAGACCCAAAAATACAAGTTGAGGAAAAAGAAGCAAATCCAGTCATCGCCACAGTTCAAAATGAATCCAATCTTGTAAAAAAATAAACAATAAGAACTCCTTATTAACAACCAAACTATAAAATAGACATGTCTTACATCATAGGAAATGAAGTGGATTGTGGGGTGGGGATGGAGAGTTTTCTTGGTTCAACGTACTTCTCAAGGTTTCTTAGCTCGATGGCAGTGATCATCTGGAGGTTAGCAGACGGCTTGCTTTTCTAACTGTGTGCGTTTTTATCGTGGATTGGGCCGTGCTTGTTGCCTTGGTGTTAGGGTTTTTTTAGCTGTTTGGCTTCATTTGAGGGGTTTTGGTTGCTTTGGGGTTCAGTATGGAGGATCAGGAGGCTGTTGATTACTCCAGCGACAGGTTGGAGAGCAATGATATTTGGGCGGTGACAGGTGGCGATTCCTTGGAGCTCTTGGTGGAAACCCCGAGGTTGGGTCTGGGTGACCAGGGTCCGATCGATAAGCTATTAGGGTTGGCAGACTTTCCTTCTCCGCCAGTTTTTCCTGTCTCTTTGCCGGTTACACAAGTTCCGGCTGTGGCGTCCGATTTTCAGTGGCAAGAGGGTTTGCTGGGGACTTCTTCCTGGTCGGGTGCGGGGGGCTCTTTGACTCCAAATTTAGGGCCTCTTTCGTCTCCATTGCAGCAAGGGATTGTGTTTGATGATGGCTGTGCTCAGGTTTTTTTAGGTGGGGAATGTGGTCAGTCTCTGCAGGGTCAGGGCTCGAGCGGTGATACATCGGCGGAGGACTGGAGGGTTCCTTTGTTTGTTGCGGAACATC
>LPNX011042428.1:503090-517045 GCA_001517045.1 Pseudotsuga menziesii | reverse complement strand
TGGTTATGGTCAGAATATGTCTATATTGTCACTTTCATATGGTGACAGTTAACAGTTTTGAATGTTAGGTTTATAATTTTTCAGCTACAAAAGCATAGTGCTTTTTTTTGTTTTTTTTTTGCACAAAAGAAGACTGTATAGTCTATTTCTTGGTTCCATTTTTTTGGACTTTGGCATTCAACCGAATGTGAATATACTGAATGTAATTTTGATCTCCCAAGATGAATAAAATTACGCTTTTTTTTCTTGGAAAAAAAAAACAACCAAACTATAAAAAAAAAACATTTTGACCAACGATAGGGTCAAAATGAACATAAACATAGAAGTTATGATTTTAGAAAAGAAAAAATACAAAATCAACAAACAAAGAAAAAAACAAGAAGTTCCATCCAACAAATCAATCAACAAATAACTCTAGTAAATATATATCTTGGGTGGACTACTTCACAAACGATGTGACATTTTTGCTTTGGAATTAAAAAATCATATCATCTCATTTCATCAAGCGTCGCAGTTCTAACACAAAAGATTGAGAGATGAAATTACAAGAAAAAAAATCAGACATAAGCCTTGTTTTCAATAAGTTTTGAGGGCAAAGCTTCCCTTAAGGGGAAGGCAATGTTGTATAAAAAATATAATATAATACAAAATATATAAATAAATAGTAATAATAATAATAATAACAACAAGCAATAATAATATAATAATAATTAGTTAAAAGGTGTAACCCTTTATGAAGAGTAGTGTTAGAGGCCCTTTAAATGATTATATATACGGGCAATTCTATCTTGTAAAATGCCATATCGTATCTCATAGTTTTATACCTATATTCTTTTATCCAAATGGATTTTTATATATTATTCCAAGTATTTTGGTAATATTTGTGTGAGCGAACTTTTGTTCGGCTGAGCTTCAGGGATGGTCATAAATGAACAAAAATCCCTCGTTTCTTTTATACAAATGAAATATGATAGTATTGATTGGATCTCTACACTTTTTTCTTTTCTGCGGTGGACTTATAGGTTGGTTTGAAATATCTGGGTTTTTTCTTAAAGACAAATGATTACCAACGAATGGATTGGGCTTGTTGATAAGCAAAATAGAGAAAATACTGATGATGTGGTGCAAAAAGTGGTTTTCACGAGGTGGAATATTGATTTTAATGAAAGAGGTTATGGACGCTATCCCTATATACTAGATCACTTTGGCATATCTGTTTGCTAGAACTTTGGAACATATAAGGAATTTATGTTGTACTTTTTTATGGAAATGAAATTCTAAGGGAAATTCATACCCCTGGGTGTATTGGAGTAAATTAGTTCTACCAAAGGAGATTGGTGGAGGAGGTCTAAAATGCCCTTCATGTTTTGCTAAGGACTTGGTTGCAAAAGGGGTTTGGAGAATATTAAAGGGAGATTGTATATGGGTTAGTGTGTTTTATCAAAAATATATATAGCCCTTCATTTTAGAAGAGTGGTTCATGAATAGTTTTAAGTCAATCAGGAATGTTTCTACAATGTGGAGGGCCCTTATTTCAATTTTTGATGTGATAATTTAATGAATTCTATGGAATGTGGGGAATGGTAGACTCACTTAGAATTGGCCAATGTCCTTAGATTAGAAGTTTTGGAGCTCATATGGTTCCCCGTCACATGATTGCATCTCTCGAGGAATGCGGTCTGCTACATTTGAGATAGGTTGGTGATGTTGCCAACACTTCCCCTTGGAATCAAGCCTGGATTAGTGTTGAGGAGCTTACTTTTTATTGATGAAGATAGAGTTTCGTGGAATAAAGTTACAAAAGAGATCCATGATTTCCATATTCTCCTTGTGGATAAGGAGGATGAGCTTACATGGGCCAGAAATGTAGGAGGATCATACACCTCTAATCTGGGGTATAGAGTTATAAGAGAGGAAGAAGACCATCCAAAGCCTCCTTGGTGGACACATGTAATTTCGAAGCGAAAATGTCCTCTTAAAGTAAAGTTATTTATGTGGTTAGATTTATCTAACAAAGTGTCCGCATGGGAAGTCACGATTAAGCTATTCTAGATTAGACTCAGAAGGTGGCCTCTTGGTAAGGAAAAATAATGAAACCATTAAGAACCTTTTTATAAATTTCCCATATTTACTGAGGATGTGGGAATATGTTTCTCTGGTCAAAGGTATTTAGTTTACTTGTCATGGATATGATCTACAGGATGCTTTCCTTACTTGACTCAAGAATAAGGATTTCAAGGTTCTTCCATCCTTAATAATTTGGGGCTCTTGACTAGCTAGAAACAAATCCATATTTAAAGATAAAGACATAAACCCTATTGTTTATTCATCAAATAGTTTGACCATCCTCAGTTTATTCGCACAGGTTGATGGGACTCCAACAACCAATATAGTGGTTGAGGATACCATTGCTAAGATAGGATGTTGGGATTACTTTGATGGGGCTACCTAAGAACAACTTACTAGTGGTGGTGTCGGAGGTATTGTCTGCTTGACTTATTAACACACGATTATGTTTGTTATTGGTGTGGGACAGAGCACCAAAAATTGAGCTAAAATGATGGCCTTAAAGTTGGCAATGCTTATTGCTCACTCTACAAGTGTTCGTAAACTTCAAATCTTTGGAGACTCGTACCTAGTAGTGGACTAGATGAGAATGAGGAAACCTCCAAATAACATACAATTGTTTCCCATCTATGAAGATCTAGTTCGCATAGTAGGTTTGTTTCACATGACTAGTTTTCAACACATTTACAAAGAAATAAACTTAGAGGTTGACCACTTATCCAAGTAAGGATTACAAGTGGGTGATGGAATTTGGCACCAATTAGAAGTGGTCAATGACATTATAATGGAGCATGACCTAAGACCACATCCTGTTTAAAACATTATTTGCAAGATTGGATGAAGAACATTCCTACAATTGTATTCCACTAGCTCGGGAATTATTGACTCGACAGTTTAATGGATCTCTTATATATTGAAGATGTGATTGTGTCACTCTAATTATAATTTACATGAACTCTATGCATAGGATGCACTTGAAAACTAGCAATTGATGTGAATGTGTTTTATTGAACGATGACATTTATACTCAGTATATAATGTTTGATTTGTATGACAAGGCACTATGTATATCTAAACAAGACAATTTATTTTAATATAATGAATCATGAACTTAAAAAAAAACTATATATAATTGATTAACAATGAAGAGTGTTATTTACTTTTTGAAAATATTATTAAAAATATAAAAATATATATCTAAAAACTATATATAAATGATTAACAATGAAGAGTGTTATCTACTTTTTAAAAATATTATTAAAAATATAAAAATATATATATTTTATTATTTAAAGTACAATGGACTTTTTTTCAGGAATGAAAAACAACTTTGTATTAAAAACCATTAGAGAAGATGGAATAAATTATTCTCCCATCCATATCACCCAATACAAGTTTGGATAGAGCATCCACTTCAACATTTAGTTCCCAATAGATATGATGGAAATTTAAACTATTGAACTCTTTCACCAACCTTCTAGTATCAACCAACCAATGATTTAATTGTAGAGACTTTACTTGGGTCGACCCCAAAGCCCAATTTATGATCACTTAGGAGTCTGCTAAAACATGAAGATCTTTCAATCCCCACGACTTTGCATAGAGAAGAACACTCCAAAGACCAATCACTTCCGCATGAGTGTTTGTGCCACAGCCCACCTTTAACCATCCTTTTATCACATTATCTTTATCCAGCTTTATTACGAATCCTGCTCCGCAATATCTATTCAAGGCCGCTCCATCAAAGAAGACCACTGGATGTTCCTGCACAAAAGAAGGGAAAGAGTAGCATATTTTCCCTCTAAAATATATCTCTTTGTTCAATTCAGAAAATGAAGAAAGAATCTTCACATAGATTACCTCAATTTTTTGGAGGTAATTAGAAAATAAAGAGACATTTATGGCCTTCCAGACCTCCCATAACACAAAAAAATGGAGGTAACCAAATCAGTATTTTCTATTGTACCAAGCCTGTAAATTTTCCTCCACAGACACATTCATCCAACTATGCTTGATCTTTAGAAAATTCATGAGTAATAACCATAGATCGATAAAAAAGGCACAATCTCCAAACACATGTGAAACCAAATCAATATTAGTGAAACACATAGGGCACCTTCCCAACCCCTTTAATCATTTTCCTTATAAGACTTGCAAAGTAAAGATTTTGTTTCTCAAACAAAACCATGTAAAAAGTTTAACTTTTAAAGGAACGGATCCTTTCCATAGCCACTGCGACCACCATTCAAACTCATTTGAACAATGGATTTTGATAATGGAACTGTACGCAAGCTTTGCGGTCACCTGTCCTTCTCTTGGGTTAAAATCCCAAACCAACTGATTGGTCGTATCATATAGTGTAATATTTCCTTGGTACAAGGAATAAACATACAGATCCCATTCTTCAGCATGCCTACCTGTCAACCCCAAAACCGTTGAATATGCCCAATAATTTACACATGATGTCTGATGAATGTCCTTCAAAATGAAAAAGATTTCTACTATGCAAATCAACCAGCAGCTCATGAGATATTGATGATTTATCCCCCATGCCACAGATCAGGTCGATTCCCAGTTGAACTTGGATACCCCTACCTACCTTCTAGTCTTTGTTCCAGATATTTCTCTGATCCAATATAGAGGGTCCAGCCCTTTGAAGTATTTAGCTTTAATCAGATTTCCCCACATTCCTTTGCAGAATAAACATCTCCACAGTGATTTAGCACACAGAGAGGAATTGAAGTAACCAAGATGTTTTAAGCCCCAACCTCCCAGATCATGAGGGAGAGATAAATTTTCCCACGATACCAAGTGGAATTTACCAATCTCCAAAATGCCCGACCAAAGGAAATGGAAGAGTTTGGCTCTAACTCTTGAAAAGATCGAGACGGAAATATATAATAACGACATCCAATACACAAGAATCCCTTGTAAAACGGATTCGATCAAGACTAATCCGCCACCCAAGGATATATAGTGAAAGGCCCAACTTCTAATTTTCCTGGAGATGCACTTCAACATCCATTCCCAGTCTTTTGGTCCATAGCCATTAGGCTTAATCAAGAATACCAAATATTTGAAACCCTCCTCAATGGTGCCAGAATTGTAGGGGAAACAAGGCCATGTTTAAACTATATTTATTTATTTCTTAATGTATTGATTGTTTATTATTTTAAATAACATTTTAGGTAATGTATGGTAAGTGCAGATACCACATTTTGTTGTTTCTCAAAATTTCATAAATTATTTGAGGGTAAACCTTTGGGTACTTCCCCTCATTTCGAGGATGATATTTAGGGTAAAGCCCACATGTTACTTAAACTTACATTAAAATCACAATATGTAAGTAATGAGTGTCCTCACCATGCTTGAGACAATGATCTAATATTAAGTATCAAGTTGCTAAAATATTGCTTAGGTTATGGATTGAACTTTATTTATTTATTTCTTAATGTATCGATTAACTATTATTTTAAATAACATTTTATGTAATGTGTGGTAAGTAGAGATCCCACATTTTTTTTTCTTTTTTCAGGAAAATCGTTACGAGGCAAATACCCAGGTACTTCCCCTCATTTCAAGGGGAATAAAACTTAGATGGCTAGACCCAATTGACATATTTTTAAGAACATGTGTTTCCTCCTAGGAGGTCACGGGTTCAAATCTTGAGGGGGGTAGGGTATGTACACCTCCATAGAATTTCATAGTCAAATAACAACACAAAGGGGGTCCCTTGTCCAACAACCAAGGGGATCTCATACACCAATTTGGTGTCTAACTTGGATGTGACTTTAAAATTAGATTATTATTGTTATTATTATAAAATATAATATGTATTTATATCACCACAACCCCATCATCATTGCTTTATGTATTTGGGTTCCTGCATCACCGCCGTATTTTCAATGATATTGGCATTTCCCATAAAACCATAAAATCTGTGAAAGTCCATCGTTAAATTTCTCTAGTGTTGAAGATAGATCTTATGAAATCTTATGACAAGGTTGACTGGTCTTTTCTGAGATCAATCCTTCTTAATATTGGTATGAGCCATGAAATTACTTAATGGATCATGTGTATGTCTCGACTGCAAATCTTGTTGTGCTAGTGAATGGAAGCCCTACTAAATTTTTCAAAAGTTTGTGGGGGTTGAGACAAGGTTGCCCTCTATCGCCATTGATTTTTCTCCTTTCCATAGAGGGCTTAAGTAGTATGATTGGAAAGGCCAAATTGGAAGGAAATATTAAAGGTATTAAAGTTTCTACACATTATATTTCTCACCTTTTATTTGTTGACTACGTTTTACTATTTGGCATTGGATCGGTGGCGGAGTGGCAATTTTATAAGGATATTCTTGGCGCCACCTGTTTGGCATTGGGCATGGAGATTGGATTTCCAAATTCTCGTTTTCTATGACATCATATCAAGGAGGACATCCTAAATCTGATTCGGCAATTTCTTCCCTTTGCTCAACAGGAGCTTGATGTTGGTTTTAAGTACCTTGGGTGATTTCTAAAGCTGAATTCTTATCGTCACATAGATTGGATATAGATGGTGAAAAAGATTGAGAAGAGGATCAATGCTTGGTACAATCATTGGCTTACTTTGAGAGGTAGGATGACCTTAATTAATTATGTTCTATCCAAAATTATAGTGTTTTGGATTTCTTTGGCGAAGGTTCCTCAATCTATCCTCAAGGTCATTTGTTAAGTTATTTTCAATTTCCTCTAGACTGGATCTAAGTCAAAGTATGGTTATTATCTTATGGCTTGGGAGAAGCTAGAGACCCCAAAGGCCTTGGGGGGATGGGGCATAAAGAATGCATATTGGGTTGCCAAGAAATTAGTAATGAAGAGCTTGTGGAGAGGATCGACTAATTATAGTTTGTGGGGTGTTATTATTAGAATAAAATATATTAACATTATTTCAATGATTCAATGGTTGAGAAAAGAGAATAAAAAAAGTAGTGTTGTATCAAACATATGGAGTGGTTTAATTAACTTGTTCCCTGAGTTGAACCAGTGGTTATCTTGGTACCAGTGATGGGTTCCAAGTAAGAATTGGGAGTGATCCTTTCATTGGAGGAGAAAAATGCTTCAAGTTTACACTATCCTCTTTGCAGGTAATCCACTCATGAGGCATATACTTTCCCAATCATGCTAAGAAAGTAGACAACCATAACTATAGAGGTGTTTGTTGGATTTTTGCGGTGGATTTGAAATTAATTCCATAGTGATTATTGGAATGGAATTATATATTAAAGCTTTGATATGCTGGCATTAAACTACTAGATGTAGAAAATTAAATCCAGTGGTCGTGGAACACTACAAGTGGTTAAGTTAGAGTTAAATCGGCTTATGAATCCATCGCATATGAGTTTGCTTGTGAACATTAGAGTTGCTGGAGGCATCGTATTTGGAAGTGGGAATCCCAAGTTAAGATACTTTGTTTCATTTGGATGGCTTTACAAAACAAGATTTTGATCAGAGAAAATTACATCAAGCATGGAGGAATGGTCCCTTCTTGTTGTACTCTGTGTCGTCCAGAAGGTAAGATAATTAACCACTTGATGGTTAATTGTCCATTTACTATTTAGATTTGGGACAAAATCTAGGTTAGACTCAATCTAAATGGTATATGGGATTTTGGCTCAAATGTCTCATGTATGTATCATTGGTTTGTTCTAGGCACTTATCCTTCTTTGATCCCTCTATTCTTTAGCTGGCCCATATGGATATACATAAACCTGGTTCATTTTGAGGATGTTCATCTATCCATTAACAATTCATGATACCTCATCATAAAATATTTCTCATATTATTTTACTGGAACAAATGTTGTTAAAATAAGGTATCGGGATCCTCCCTTACTTGACAACTTGGAACTTGTAGGGTTCTTTGATGGGGATTCACGTGGTGGTTCATGTGGCTTTGGTATTTACCTCATCATTGGTAAGGGTAATTTTTATACTCTCTGCCTTGAATGTGGAGTGGGAACGAACACTCATGAAAAACCTCTTGCATTGTGGGGCCTTCTTTATTTCACTCTTCACTATGGTATTCTCACTCTTAATGTTTTTGGAGACTCTAGTGTGGTTATTGATTGGATCAGTGGCATTGGGAATCTTCAAATATCCTTACTAGATAATTGGAAATCCCAAATCATAGAGCCTCACAATAGGTTCTCTTTGATCTTCTATGTACACATTTGTCAGACTTTTAGTCAAAGAGCAGACCAACTATCAAAATTGTGGATTGAGGTTCTGGAAGGATTGTTGTAGTTCACAGAATTTCAAAACAAGTAGTTGAGTGATGAAGGATTCATCACAATTTACTAATTCTATCCATCGCACTGTTTGTGATGGCTTTAACAGGTTTACATTTTGAATAGATATTTTGGTATCTGACGGTTCTCTAGGACTTTTTGTTACAACTACTTTTGGTTGTCTGTAGATTTAATGGAGGCACAATTAAGATTGTGAATTTTGTAATTATTTTGATATATGGGCACTTCGCCTTATGGATGTAAGCGAAGTTATAACATTTTACTTATCATGAGTAGTACGAATATAGATGTAGTGATCAATATCAGTGAGATAGGACAATTTGCAGTTTCTTTGATCCACCCTATGAATAGAAAGAAACTTTTTTTTTCTAATGAAAAGAAAAAACATTTTAGNTTTTTTTTTTTTTTTTTTTTTTTTTCATTTTTTTAGGTAAATCGCTATGGGGAAAATGCCAAGGTACTTCCCCTCATTTTGAGGGGAACAAAAACCTAGATAGGGAGGATAACTCTCCATCCTAGAACTACTCAAGCTAGACCCAATTGGCTTCTTTGTTAAGAACATGTGTTTAATCCTCTTGGAAGTTCACAGGTTCAAAAACTGAGGGGGGTAGGGTATGCACACCTTCGTAGATTTTCGCATTCAAATCGTTGCACATGAAGAGTCCCTTGTCCCATAAACAAGGGGGTCTCATACATCAATTTGGTGCCTAACTTGGATGTGACCTTAAAATTAGATTATTATTATTATTAACGAGAACTAGGAAATATTTCATTATAGAAAAAAGGTTATGCACAACCATCCATAAACATAGAAAAAAACTTGTCTACAATCAGTTTTTACTAAGACCAAAAAGACCATAACTACAACTACCATATCTTTACAAAATTTGTTGTGGTTATTCCTTGAATTCACCATACTAGAGGAGGGGTAAACCCTTATAAACTAAGACTTTAATAAGATGTAAAAAACATGAAAAAAAACTGTAGCAGAAAGATTACTTCTTTTTCTTTGCTTCCATGCTTGGATTAGGCTTTGAGACTGAAACTTCTTCCATTATTTGCAATCCATTAGCTATTTTCTCCTGGAAATGGATCCATTGTGTCATGTTGACCATGTTTTATACGTCTTCTATAATTATGTCAATCCTCCCAAGAATTTCCCTTATACCCTATCAATGTCATCAATATGTGATTCCTGGCAGGACAACTTGCTCAGCACATACCCAATATCGGTTGAGAGTTCCCAGTTTTTCCTGAGTCCACTACAAAATGATTCGTAAACATTCCTTAGGTGTATTTTAAAATCCGCAATGCTACACTTGATGTTTTCCAGGCCCTCGCCACCCTTTCCCTTCACTCTTCTCTGCCTCCATCGCTTTTGGTTCATCCAACAAGCACCTGGAGAAGTAATGTATCAAGCCATGAGTTGCATCACGGGCCTTGCTCTCGCTCTCGACCTGATGTTGTGTGTTCTACTCCTCGACCTGATGTTGTGTGTTCTACTCCTCTTGTTGAACATAACCTTGAACTGTGTCCATCTCGTGTGCGAAAACATCTAGATCACAATTATGCAGTAAATGTTGCCCACTTCCACCATAAGTGCTCTTACCAGGGTTCACATGGGCATGTGCATGCTGCCTGCCACGTACACATCCGCCACTTGGGAATGTTCTAAAGTTCAACTTCCTGTCCATTTGACCCTTGCGTTGGATGGGAGGGAAAGGGGCCTTGCGTTGGATGGGAGGGAAAGGGGCCCATACTAACTCGAGGTATATATTATGTTGCAATCCATCATTCTTGCTATACATCAAACCTTGCTCCAACCTGGCTCCCTTATTGGCAAGTTTACCAGCTTTCCCATTGTTTCCATGAAGAATATGAAAACAATTGATTTCAATGTTGGGTATGAGGTGTGATATTCTTCTAACTATTCTTTTGCATCTAGTGTTTTCTTTTCATATCCTTTTTGCATCATTTGGATGACTTGCCTTGAATCTCCAATTACGACTATTGTATTTATGTCTGGTTTTGGAATGAGCTCGAGCCCAAGTAGCAGAGCCAACCACTCAACTTCATTGTTGGTTTTTGTTCACAATCCACATGTAAAGGAGTCTACTGTATTTCCTCTGGGATAAAAGATTATCCCTCCCGCACCTACCTCCCCATTATTATTATTATTATTATGATAAATATAATATATAATTATGTCAACATAGCCCCACAAAGCAAAGACCACTCTAAATTTATAGTTTTAGGAGTTGTCTAATTTTCAAATCTCCATAAAATAATTTGTTTTTCTATTTTCAAATTGAAGACATGGTTCTCTAGTAATCATAGAGGGATATATGATTTCGACTATTATCTTTGATCATTGAAGAATACAGGTACTTCATGGATTTAAATAGGGGAGTGTTGATTATATATATAGTTATTTATTCTCGAGATAAGTATCCCAAGGAAAACCCTTAAGCACTTCCCCTCATTTCGAGGATGGTACCCATGGTAAACCCTATATTCTTTAGGGCACAAACACAAGTAAACAATAAGACTCAAAGTTGTTGCAACAATATACTCGTTATGAGCTTAACATGCCACTTATGGGAATATAACCTATAATAATAAATATTAATTATATAATATTGACATATATTTTAATAGTAATGACTATTTAAATATATAGATAAATAAGGTTGTAACATCAATTGTATCATCATGTTACAATTTTTTAGCATATTGATATTATAAGATTCAATTTCATTCACATAAGATTTTTACTCACTCTTTGTCTTTCACACACTTATATATTTTAAATGCACTATTTTTTTTTCATGTGGTTCAAGGCATCAAAGATTGGTGCTCGCTGCATCCATGAAACCCCCCCCCCCCCAATATTCCACGAGGAATGTGGGAAGGCCAAATATTGTCGCTAGAAAAGTGGCTCAACAAGAGCATCAAATATGCCCATTTAAGAGCTCAACATGTCACTTGCATGGATTGAACTTGGTTGGGGAGGGTAATAATCATTCCTCCCAACCACCCAAGCTATGTCCAATGGAAAAATGCACTGACTTCTTTTGTTCATTGTTTGTAGGAATATAGTTCAATACATCACATTAGTGCAAAAAAAAACATTTTATACTTTTAAATAAAGAAAAATAATTTAACTTTGTTTTCACACCTTTTGAATTGGTATTTGCATCATGGGGGTCATGCATGGACTATTGGTCAACAACATTAACAAAGGGAATTTTAGGGAAGGGACAACGCTTGCATTTAAATGAATCAATCAATCGACAAGAGGAGCTATAGAGAAGCAAGTCCTTGCCCTATGTTTAGATAGTCATGCACGTAGTTTTAATAATTTGTATAAAGTCTTTATTAATTATGTGTGTAGTTTTGGTGCTAAGTCAAGAATCACATGTCTCGTTATAGATTATGAACAATAGGGAGCACCAAAGTTTCAAACCAAGTTACAACAATTGTCATGGAGAGCTTAAATGACGATCACTAATCGAGAAATATATATCCAACACCATAAATGATCTTGTTGGTTCATCAATGGTTTCAACCGAGGATATGATTTCACTTCTCCAACAGAAATATCTGAGCTAAACCAAAATATCAGTTGCAATTGTAAATAAGTTGATCCATAAAACATTTGTTTTAGTACTATAATATAGTAAATTGGGTTGTAAGAAACATAGCATAGGATTTCTCTATTTTATATTGTCCAAAGAACAGCATTTTGAGTTGCATAGAAAGCAAGTAGTTGTCACAAGACAATAGTTGTTATTTCATCAATACATAAGGAAAGAAAGGTCACAATGCAATGTAATTTTTGCAACTAGATATTATAAATTTCACTCGATATAGATCAAAAAATATTCAGACAATGTATTTGCACCACGCAATCCAACTAGTGACAACTTATTGTTTTCATTTGAAACTTTAGTAACATTGTAACAACGCAACCACGTTTTGGCATTACTATATTAATAGGCCATTCTCTCTGCTCCATTAATTTGTAATCATCCATAATTGATCTGATACAAGTTGAAATACTGAAGACATCATTGAGTCCTTAAAGTATAAATAAAACATGTAATTGCATTTAAATGCTTATGGCTTATCACCAATTCTTAGAAAAAAAAATCAATGCAAATGGTAGTCTTTCTCAAGTTGAGTGTTAAGATAAAGTCTTTCACTGTGTGACTAATTGTTTCTTTACCTATCGACATGTTTAAACTCTTCATCATTATAAGGAAATGCACCAATAAGTGTAGTTCCAACATAAACCACTTATACTATGAAACGAGAACTATATACTATGAACGAGAACTCTACCCATAAAAACGATGATTTTTGCAAAAAAAACACCAAAAACACCCCCCAAATAGAAAAGTGTTGATACCAGTATACACGTTTTTTTTTTAGGGTAAAAAATAGAGCCATGGACTAAACATCCCATATTGTTGTTTAACAAAACTTTAAAATCAACCTTAAATTGGAAAAAAAGAAAAATTCTTGAAGAGATAAATTACAACTTTTTGGAAAATTGCATATTAAAGAAAAAACAAATTTCTCTAATAATTTCACCATTATAACCATATAGAAACAAAGAAATTATGATGTGATTCATAATGAGATAATATATTAGACCATACAAGAACAAATGGTTCATATAAATATTCAAAAACTCCTCTAGAGTTTCAATTACGAAAATCATACTAGTAAAAAGCATCTAACTGCCTCTTCAAATTCATCCATGGATTATGACACCCCATCATCAAAAACTCCTGTAGAGTTTCAATTAAAAAAATCATACTATTTGCAAAAAACTCTTGATGTAATTTAAAATACTTTAATCATTGATGTGTAACCTCTAAGAAAAGTGCAAATATCCCTAAACTTGATGGAGAAATAAGAAATGAAAAAAATATTTCTTTAAATATTGATTCATCCAGCTACATGATGTGACCACAAGTTTCCTCAAGGAAATAATTGATCCAAATGCTAGTTGTCCAAAGAAAACATTAACACACTAGAGGGTCATTGCGAGCTAAAGGAAAGAAACATGATATGTGATTGCGATAATAGAAGCATGACTTGTAATAGTAGAAGGAAAGAGAAAGGGAAATCAAATCTATAGACATTCCTAATGATAGTGGGGTTCCGCATATTTATTTTTGGTACAATCCTACCATATCACAATTATGAGAGGTAATTAGGGAGGGGAACAAAACCAAAATGAATACAGGGTGTACAATGAATACATTAAGGGAATTATATCTGATGTCATCCATTACATAGGGCATGTTGCCCCACTTTATAGGGTCACTTTTAGACACATCTTCCAGTACATGCACGAAAAAGAGTTTTTATCACATAGGATATGTACATGGACCAGTTCATTTCCTACAACAAGAAGGCTAATATCATCATGAGAAACATATTTCCTCTCACATATATTCCTAAGGGAGTTTTCATCTACAATTTCAAGAAACATGTCACGAACCGTGGTTAATTTTCCAAAGGTTCAGGAGACTTCGCTATCATCATCATTCACAACCTTGGTAGTGACGAATAGAAAGTTAAGTTCTATT
>LPNX011042428.1:443078-497489 GCA_001517045.1 Pseudotsuga menziesii | reverse complement strand
CATCAACCATTTTTGAAACGGGGGTAAAAATAGCTACTAAAATTAGGAGAGAGAAAAACGAGAATTGTGTCGAGTTCTCGTTTCATAGTATAAGTGGTTCATAGCGGTAGTTGGTGTTAGGATTTATAATCCTCCCTTGACCAAACTGTCTATTAGATTATTTTAGCCTAAATTAGGAGTTTTATTTAATTATTTGAGTCCACTAGTACCATTATGTCCACTTGGCCTAATGGGGCCACATATACCAGTTGCTAGAGTATGGGGAACACCAATAGAGGATAACTGCCACTGACTGCACTTGCATGCATTAGTTTAGGTGCCTCCTAGGTCATTCCCTACATTTTAGGAGCCACATGTAGTCCCGCCATCAACCTCCTTCAGTCAATTAGAGTTGAAACTAGTTAAGCTTAGCTATTTTCTAGTTGCATTCAGGTAGATCACAATCAGTTCAATTAGCGTCAGTTATGCATGGTTGCATGTGGATAAGGCACCTTTTCTCACCTACCACTTTAGTTAAACTGAGTTAACTAATTATTATTGATTGTGTGACTTGATTAGACATCTGGAGTTAACTACTTGGAATCCGATAGTGATTGAGACACCTTTAGTTAGCTAGTCAGTCAGTTACAGTCACATCCAGTTGGGAGATTTGAATTCATCCCTAATGATTCGAGTTATTTTCCTATGTAACACTATTGTAACACCGAATTAATTAATGAACATAATATTGTAATTATCTGAGCTATACTCGTCTATTTCCTGTGTGGTTTGATTTGTTCAATGTGTATCCTCATTCCTCTTTTACTGCATCAATAATATTTGACTCATTGCTTGAAGATATAAATGGAACAACAATTCTAACAGTTGGGTGAATCAATAATGTCTCGAATGAACTATAGGTTAGTATATCAATATATCAAAACTTGAACATGAAGCTATTAGCGAATGCGTATCATGGGCCTCATAAGGCGATGAGGACCCAAAAGGCCAGTAATGAGGCAAGAAGCACCCTCACAATTCAATGAGATGATATGTATTCGATGGTATGTATTTTATAGGCACAAATTTCTGTGGGTTTTTCCCATCTTTTAATATAAAATTCTTACCCATTCTTGTCAAGAAAAAAAGATCAAAAGACATGGTTCTCTAGTAATGATAAATGGAAAATCTATATATGATTTTGAATATTACTTTGGATCAATGAATAATACAACTTCATAGATTTAAATAAGGGAATGATGATTATATATATTGTTTGTTAGAAAAACAGGATTCCATAGCAATAACAATTAAACAAGATGCAAATATTAAACACATTACAAGAGAGACACAGATATAACGTGGTTCACCCAAGATGGGCTATGTCCACACATAAATTTTCATTCCTTTATTATTATACTATCCAACAAAATGAAGGGATACAACCTACAACAACCCTGGTGCACTTTCTCTTCACACTCTCACAGTCTCTCTCACTCAATCACAGAGATTGTTTTACAATGCTAAGGTACAATACACAGTCGTATTACAATGCTTTCCTTTTATAGGGGAATTACATAGGAAAATACTACGGGTCACCCAATACCATGGGTGCACAAACTGTTGGCCAACAAACATCCCAAAAATTTCTTTCGATTCTCCCCCGCACCCCCCAGCTGGGACGAGTGTATAGTAAAATTGGGGTACAAACACAACTGAACAATAACATCTATGAATCTGGAAAATCAAACTCCACAACCAACATAGTTATTTATTTTCTACGTAATTATCCCACTGCAAACCCCCAATAACTTCCCTCATTTTAAGGATAATATCCAATATTAAAACTAGATTCTCTAAGGCACAAAGTCGAGTCAACAATAGAACTCAAAGTTGTTGCAACGAAATAAAGTTGTTATGATCTTAGCATGCCACTTAGGGGAATAGAACCTATAATAATAAATATTCATTATATAATATTGATATACTTTTTTAATAGTAACGATTATTTAAATCTATAAATAAATAAGGTTGTAACATAGTTTATATCATCACGTTACAAATTTTTAGCATATTGATATTGTAAGATTTGATTTTTTTAGCGTAAGCTTTTCACTCACTCAATGTATTTCACACATTTATATATTTACGCCGTTAGTCTTTTTTCTATCTGAAGTTCTATTTAAAATCACTATTCATCTTCGTGGTCCCTCCTCCCAACCATATTTCACCACGTGTTTTTTTCGATTTTCCATTTACGCGATTCTCGATTTTCCATTTAGGCGATTAGCTCTGCACGTGGTCTGGCCTGCGTTGACGTTTCCTCCATTGTGCAGTGACCGGGTTTCAATTGGGGACTTTCCTTTGACCTATTCTCCTTGTCGCTTGACATGAGTACGGGACCTCAAGGATTCAGTGGTTCTCAGCATAAATCTCAGTCCCAAAAGTCCCTAGCCCAACAACACAACGGTTCTCAGCATAAACCTCAGCCCGAGAAGCCACTAACCCCACAACACAGAGAGGATGGAGCTGCAAAACAAAAAGATGGTAGCCAAACCGGTGAGGAAAAATCAATGACAGTGTAGCCAGAGTGAATCACTGGTCAAAATATTTTCAGAATATGGAGGGTTTTCCAAAAAAATCCAAGCGCAGGAAACGACGAGAACGAAAAGAAGCCATGGTGATGAGAATATCGAAGGGCAATTATGATAAGCCTAATTCAAAGGGATGGAAAAAAAAATAGCAGATGAAAAAACAATCACAGGAAAGTCAAAGTAAATCACACATTAAAATGGACCAAGAATCCGAAGGGTTTATCGATCTATCCAAGAGAATATTGGAGGCCTTGTCGAAGGGACACATTATGTTATCCGATGAACAAAAGACAGTTCTGGAGGCTGTTTCAAGAGTACAATCTTTCTTTGTAACAGGATCTACAGGCACCGATAAGAGCTAGCTTCTTGATTTTGTAGTAAAAATATTGAAGGAACAACGTCAACAGGTATTGCAGCATGCCATTTGAATAGCATGACTCTGCATTCCTTTTCTGGAGCTCCACCATGTGATACGTCAACTAAGGAAAAGTTGTTGATAATGATTGAAAGGAGAGAGAAAAATGTTAACATATGGTTGAATGCCAAGGCATTGATTATAGATGAGATAAGCATGATTGATGGGGAGTTTTTTTATCAATTGAATTTTGTTGCCAATGAATTGAGGGAGGCATTGAACCGGAAACAGATGTGGGATGGGATGCAGCTTGTGGTGACAGGGGATTTCTTCCAACTTCCACAGGTGAAGCCTCAGAACTCGGACAAGTTCTTTGCCTTCCAAGCAGATTGCTCGAATGAGAGTTTTTACAAGCAGATCGAATTAACGCATGTTTTTAGGCACTCGGATAGAGAACTAGTAGAAATGTTGAAAGAAATAAGAAGAGATTAGTGGGACCAAAAGAAGAGGACTAAATTGTTTAACTGTCTTGGTCCATCTATGACCAAAGATGAGTCTGTGACTATATTGTATCCATGGAATAAAGATGTTGCGAGGGTGAATGATGAGAGAGTGAAGGACATGGAGTAGGAAATCATTACTTTTACTGCCAAGGATAAAGGAAAAAAATGCAAAGATTAAGCTGAAGAGTGGAATTGCTACTAATTAGATTGGTCTTTGCATAGGGGTGCAAGTGATTCTTATCAAGAATATAAAAACTGAGAGGGGACTAGTGAATGGTGCTTATCAAGAATATAGAAACTGAGAGGGGATTGGTGAATGGTGCAAGAGGCCATATTGTTGGGTTTGTTGAGAATGACGCGCCCTCTAGAGGTATTAGTCCAACACGGCTCTGGATGGAGGTGAGATTTCTTTGCGGTGGAAAGGATTATTACACCGGAAACTAGAATGGCTGTGATCGTATTGATATGAATTCAGGTAGCTAGAATGACTTAGTATTGAACTCGGTCGGCCGGTTTGGCCGTGGCTTTGGTAATTAAATGCCCAGTGCCAGAATCAATTGGTGTTGTATTTTTATGGTGTATATCCGCCATTATGGCAAGCGTTCTGTGCTCAGACGTACTGGTGATTTTTGTTAAACTTACTATAATATAATATATGATTGGTTTCTTCATTCATGTACAGTGAAATACCTAGCTCAACCAGCCATATAACTAAAACCGAGAATGTATCCAGTTATATACATTATTCTTGATAATACATTCACATTACATATTCCATTGCAGGAAAAACATGAGCAGTTAAGCACACAGTGCATTCGTCTGTTAATTCTGTGACATCGTGTAGGTGAAATAAGTTTGTCCAAATGTGGATCTGAAATTAGACATTCCAAAAATTACATGATTCTTACATGATTCTAGCTTCCTAGCTTGCCATTTCAAAATTTCTATAAGAGAGAGAAATTTATCACTTTGTGTATGTTCCAGCTTATATTTCTTGGATTTGCTCAGTTTCTCATTTCAAAATTTCTATGAGAGAGAAGTTTTTCATTTTGGGTATGTTCCCAGCTTATATTTCTTGGATTTTGCTCTTTTTCTCATTTCAAAATTTCTATGAGAGAAG
Organism: Pseudotsuga menziesii; assembly: GCA_001517045.1. Classification (NCBI taxonomy): domain Eukaryota; kingdom Viridiplantae; phylum Streptophyta; class Pinopsida; order Pinales; family Pinaceae; genus Pseudotsuga; species Pseudotsuga menziesii. Next base: position 492,938 of record LPNX011042428.1, on the reverse strand, counting down.
TTTTTCATTTTGGGTATGTTCCTTTCTTCGATTTTGCTCTCTCTCTTTTTTTTTGGAATGTTACGCTCTTATATCTCTTACCGTCATTGATTTAAGATTTTTACGCCATGCATGTTTCTGTTTGAAGTTGGGTTTTAAAACACTATAGCATTATCGTACGTGAATAGAAAGAATTTCCATGTGTTCTGAACTAAAACTGCCACGTTTCACATTTTGCCCTTTCATTTGGGCAAACAATATTTAGCATGTTGCAAAGCATTTAATGTGGCTAGGCTTGATGATCGTTGGATCTTGAACTGCTCGAGATCCAACGGCCATCAATCCTGCTGCAACTGCATTAAATGCTCTGCAACATGCTAAATATTGCTTGCCCTTTGTTTCTGCTATAGTCCGGTGATTTCTGCTCGTCGCAAAGAGGGGTCAAGAGCCGTGAAGTGACTCTGAAGTTGGTCATTTCATCGCAAAGAGGGGTCCAAAGCCATGAAGTGCCTCTGAAGTTGGTCAGAGGATGGAGTCTGCGTTTTTTTTAGTCATCCATTTATTGCACAGTATGTGTTTTCCCTGCACTCCGATACCTGTAGCTTGAACAACCCCAAGAATTCTATGAACCCCACAGATCCTTCGCATGCCACGATAAATCCTTCCCCATGTGACCGTAGGCGGAGAAGGGTTGCCATCAAGGGCGTTTGAGGGAGCGTTTTCTTTGGGGAACTTGAATTTCTGGCAAGCTGCTTGGAATCCATCAAATTTGGATCGAATGGACTTTGTTTTGAATTAGGTTCCTGAATTTTTTCCAAAGGGGTCAAAGCCTAGACTTTTAAAATTGGTTTCTTGATGAATTTGGGTCGTATGGACTTGGTTTTGAATTGGGTTCCTATGTTTTTTATGTGGGGTCAAGGCCTGGATTCTTAAAAAGGGTTTCTTGTGGTGTTGTAGAATTCATTTTTGGGGCGTTGAATTGACAGTTTTGATTCACTGTATGCATTTGCTTATGAGAATTTTGGTGTTAAGGCGTAGCCCCGTTGCTGAGATTGAGGTACCCAATAGTCACCTACAATGAACGTAACTAGATCTACATATGCATCTAAAATTTATTGTAATAAATTAATATTTTTATTGCCCTTGATTTCTGCCCAAGAAGCCCATTAGGGAACTGACCCTCTCCGTGATAAATGTGGGTGGGCCTTTGTTGCGTCTCTCACAATCCAAGGCCAAGGATTGCCTGTACGCTCCTCGTTCCTGGCCGTGCCTTTCACTTTGTGTACATTCATGAAGGTGGCCCCAACGTCATGTAGTTTTTTTTAGCTATAAATGAAGCCACAATCATGATCTACTGTAGTAGTCTTCACTGCAGATTACACAGACCCACTAACACTAACGATATATATAGATATATATACATAAATGTTCAGGCTCTATATATTTATAGAGTATATTTTGTAAAAGAAAAAACAAAAGAATAAAGGGCTCAAGAATGGGAAAACTAAGCTAAGGTGTTTATTCCTGTGGTATATTTGGATGCAAAGGTTGTTTTTGCAATAAATTGGCATTTTTTTTGGCTTGTCGGCACCGAAAGTGGAGTTTGGATTTACCTGGAGTAAATTCTCAGGGATCATTGCTCAACCAAATCATCAGGGATCATTGTTCAACCATAAATTAATCCATGTAATAAAATCATTGTTATTATATAAAGTATCTAAGGAGCATGGGGTTGTTCTTTGGTAAGTGGAAATTGAGAATAATTAAATGAGTATATACATTTTTAGATGCGCAACACTTCGACTGTATATATTCTACTATATCCACTTTTCAAAATAACTCTTAAATGTTATTTTATATAAGTTATTTAACTTATTTTGGATATCCATTATCTAATGTATAACAATTTTTACAATTTGTTGTAAATATTTCATTACATACAGTTTTGGCCTGGGATAAAGTGCAATATTGTATAACAATTTTTACAACTGGTTGTATATATTTCATTACAGACAGTTTGGCCTGGGATAAAGTGCATTTATATTATTCTGCTTTTGGGCAAGAGGATTTCAGTAGGAATTTATTTGTGGAATTGTTCTAATTAATTAGGTTTTTGAATAATCAAAATGGGAAATGAATGATAGAAATATACAATTTCAATCATGGTGATTTAAACAGGTTAAGATTTAGATTTTTTCACATTACTGATCACAAAACAGTATAAACATATTTTTTTTGTATTTTTTCTAGCTATAATCATCGGAATCAACTATAATCTTTGGACAAATAACTAGACTCCAATATATAGAATCTCACTATTTCAATAGATACATATCCACGTTTAAAGACTATTCGTGCTAAAATTGATTAATGTAAGTTTGATATTTAATTTATTCCTAGGCTGGGGCTAGGGCTCGTCCAGACAAGCTATATATCTCAGAATCCAGGGTTCGCTTACTGAAAGAAAAAGAAAAAAAAACCTATACTAAAACATGGGCATAGGAATAGCTATATCTCAAATTGTGGGCATGGGAATAACCGTATAGTGGTGTTTGTGGGCATGCAAGATTTGACAAGCATCTCACTATGGTAGTTTCCATGTGCCCACAATGCACAACACCAAGTACAAATCCGAAGACAGTCGAACACAAAAAAAGGAGATAGGAAAGAACAAATGGGAACTTTATAGGTCGATTGGTGTGTACCCCTTTCTGCTCGTCACAGAAAATCACCAAACTATAACAAAAACCAAGGGACAAAACATAACCAGCGACCAATAGACAATGTGAAACGTGGCAGTTTTAGTTCACAATGCAAGGTAGACTTCTATTCGCCTAAGGGACAATGATGCTAAAGTGTTTTTAAATTTAACTTAATAGTAGTCCTATATTTTTCCTTTTTGTAGCTGCCTCCAATGTCTAGAGAAAATGAAACAGGAGTATTACCTTGTTAGGGACAAGCTTGAGACTCTATTTTAGGTAACCATATTTTCTCAAGTGTGTTGTTCATCACAATGGCCGGTAACAATAAAATAACCACATGAAATTCCTTTTGTGGTACAAAATCTAATGGTTCTTTTTAGAGACAGTTTTGGAGAAGATGCATAGTTAATATCGATTAATGTAAGAAATACAATATATATGTAATCCTGTAAACACTGATGCTTGGAAGGACTTGAGATTGGGCTATAATTTCACTCTTATCTGATGGTATGACTTGTCTGGTAATTCACAACTGAGCATCTGATTCTGGAGGCTGGTGGAACTATTGCTATGACAGAGTGATCCTTTAGAGATTGGTGAGTCTCGCTGGACCATTATCGGCGATTTGTAAATCTCTATTCATAGGAGTTGTAATATGAGGCTGCCCAAGATGTAGTTGCAAGAATATCTTATATAAACCTAGGGAGTTTTTTTACTTCGATGCATGAGCAACTAGTGTGTTTTTCTATTTCAACTTTCTTAGTATCTCTTTATGGCGCATTTTTACAAAAGAGTCATGTGTAATGTTTTCCTTATAGTTAACCAAGCTAGCATTTTCCCCATTATCGCCTTAGTCCATTGCTGCAATTGATGCATTGCCACAATTAAATTAGACTAACTATTTGGCAAGATAAAATGGAGTTTTCTCAAGTAATTCATATGTCATTTTACTCTGTGGAATACAATTCATTTATATTTCTTGATACCCGTATTTTCAGAAATTTGATTATTGAGAGGAAGAGTCATTCACTAAAATCGTATAGGGAGTTGTGTTTGCAACTATATGGCCAATCACAATATAGTGAGCTTCTAAAATAGCCTAAATATGCTTGCCCTTATTTGCATAAGAGATCAACCTGCCCTTTATCTTTAATTGCAAAATAAATCGACCTATGAGACTTGGATCTATATGGAATTTTAAGTGTAGACTAATAATTTTCATTTCATTCCAGGTACTTCGAGCAAAAGATGGTAAAAAATGTGGTCTATTAAATTTCATTTCATTTCAGATAATTTGAGCCAAAGTTAGTCAAATCCTTGCAGTTTTTTAAGGTTACTAAGAAAGTATTTTTGTAGTTGTAACCCAGTGACATCATGTTATCCAATCAGAAAGAACACAAAATGGTACAGTATTATTTTCTTCTGTAAATATTACAATATAAACCTCATTAGTATGAGTCTGAATCCATTATTTTATATCCTTTTCTTCTGTAACAATATTACAATAGTAATAATATAAACCACATTAGTATGAATTAATCAGAGATCTTCAATCCATAGCGATGAAGATTTGAATTTCCATGTAAATAACATTAGTGGACCACAAAATACAGACAGTTATTTACAACTTGAAGAAGCTTCTTTTGATGATGAATTTTCAATGGAGAAAGCACAAAAGGAAGACTCGCATGAAGTAGATATTTAACTGGAGGAATCATATTTCAAAGAAGAATTTCCAATAGAGGAAGCATAGAAGGAAGACTCTAGCATGAGTGATCATGTAAAAAAATGAGCCAAGTAATGCAAGTCATATGTCACATTTTTCCTTTAAAAGATCAAAATTGTATTGTATAACCTCAGTTCTTTTGTAGATATCTATACTAATGAAGTCAGAGAGGCAAATGGAAAAGTATGGTGTTGTAATATACACATATCTTACTGAACATGACATAGAAGTTTTGAAAAGAAAAAAAGTTGTTTGTTACTGCAGCCTATATGTTGTGTTATTGATGTTTGTTCAAGCATTTTTGTGCTTTGGTATAGCAAATATCTGTCGGCACAATTTGGCTTTCCTTGTAGCATTATATTGCTACATCTTTGAAGGCAATTTTGAATACTGTAAAACCTGGTAATGAAGTTGTCTTATGTTGGAGTTCTTTTTTCTAAAATTAACATGATGCATCTTTGCTCATGTTCTAATATCTACTTGTATAAGCCTTTATTGGAGTCTATTTATCACTTAGTTTTGTAATATAGACTTATTTTATGTTGTGTATATAAATTGACACAACAATCACACTACTACCAAAGAACTTTGGAAAATATATTTTGCACATTGCATTTCATTAGATAAGTTCTTCATCTAGGGTAGATGAATTTGTCTATAGAATTCGGGTTGGGCCTATGAATTTGCACATTGCATTTCATTAGATAATCTCTTCATCTAGGGCAGATGAATTTTCCTATAGAATTGGGGTTGGTCCTATGATGCTAACTCTTGGATCTCAAATTTTTTGCAGAGAATGAGATTGGACAAGGTGATACTGAATTTGACTCTGGGACCGAATTTTCCAATACCAAACCTAAGGATTCCCAATGCATAATTCTTCCACCATTTGGACTCATTACATACAAATTGCAAGAAAGTCTTTGGACTTCTGCTGGGAGTGTTTATCAACAACTTTTAGCTCTGTTAAGCTATGCTCATTCCTGGTTGAAGCAACTAAGAGTCAGGCATCCAGATTTTGAGTTTTTTGCATCTCACAATGTTTGAATGCAAGTCAAAATAATTTTTAGAGTTCTAACAGTAACTGTACTCTTCCTATTTTTGAAGCCCTCTTCCAATTTAAAGTAGAGAACTACGTTATATAAGAGCATCAAGTAGCTTATTTTATGTAGGATTAACCTGTTGGAGTGAAGATAACAAAAGAGAACTTGTAGCATATGAAGGTTGTAAATGTTTTGAAAGACATTCCCTCACGAAAGAGATCAGGATAGACTTGGCTTTTGTAGTTTTAGTTCAACAAAATGAGCCAAAAAAGGTAAAAAAATGTAAATTGGGTTGCTTGTGTCTTGTAGTTTTAGGCTATATGTATTGTCCATTCAGGATATTGTTATCTGTGTACAGTGTTGGAACTTGTCCAAATCAAACAAATTTTACACAATTGTTGTTTTCTTTATATCTTATTTTGTTGACTTTTACGATGTCCCTGGTTTTCTTGATTTATTATTTTGTTGACTTCAGCGATGTGCTTGGTTTGTACATATAGAAATAGGTGCTTGGCTTTTGTTTCGCTCTAGATAACTTTTGTGGTGATTGCAATTGAACTAACTCTTAGGAGCATTTTGCCAACTTTAAATTATTCCAACAAAGTTTTGATAATAGTGATTGCAAGGGTTTCACAGAAAAAAGATGCAGTTTGTTGAATAAATGTTAGTGTACATTTGGAAGGTACAAAATGATGAATGTCTGGATTCTACAATATTCTACCAGGATGCTATAGTTCTGGGTTTTGGTATTTGAGTCAAATGAGTGAGAATTTTGTGATGTTTTTTTTTGTTTCATTTGTTTTCAAGACGTCCCTTTTTCCTGCCATATCATGGATATGGCATGGTTTTGGCATTTGAATTAGATGACATGTGAGAATTTCAGTGATGGTTTTTTTTAACCATTTGTTTCCAAGACGTCTCTTTTTCCTGCTATCATGGACATGACAGGAGTAAATGCTGGATTTTGGTTTGTAAGACGTCTGTTTTTTTCTATTATCATGGACATGCCAGGAGTAAATAATGGATTTGGTTTGTAAGACGTCTCTTTTTCCTTCTATCATGGACATGGCAGGAGTAAATGTTGGCTTTTGGTTTGTAAGACAGACAACATGCGCATATTTTTTGTTATAGTTCTTTTATGAGTCGTTTTCAATATGTTTTTTTTGTTCTCATAGGTATGGAGGAGTAAACGTTGTCTAGCATGTTCTATGGTTTTTAACTTTTTAATAGCTTTCAAAATAATTGTTATTAAGTTTGCATGTTTCCAATGTTGTTTAGTACTTTTGTGGCTATAACGTTTGGCATGATAATTGCATTGCATCAAGGACTAATATGGATTTTAGTCTTGTGGGAATTTTATTGTTACTAGTTTTACATTATGCATATAGGACATGTTTGGAAAACCACAACCCAACTTCCACAAGTTTGTGAAAGGACCATGAGCAGGGATCTATTCTGAGAAATCGTTAGAGTAGGGATCTATTATGTATTTTGTGCGAGGTTAGATATTGTCATCTATAGTGATATATTTTGTGTGTATTGACCAATCGAGAGAACACGATTGGTATAACAACAACTAGTCATACTAATATGCCTCTATAGCGTATATGAATCTCCACATTAGGGTTAGTTGCATTTTCTCCTATAACAGAACTACTCCAACAAAGCTAAATGGGTTCTATTAGCCTTATTAGAAATACATGGGCTGTTGAGGTTTTGACGTTGGAATATGAATAAATTGTCCATCGTTACAACATTTGAGTAATAGTTTGATGACTTCATAAGGGATTCAATTTTTTTTATCATAAAAAACTAATACTAATATTAGTAGATAGCCACTTCTCAGATTGGACTGAAAGGAAATTTTCCAATTCTTGCAGAGATCTCCTTCTCAATTTTAGATTTCTGTGTGAAACAAAGACATTAATAAACTGGAAATAATTTAGGATCTATCTCGACAACCTATCTTTGTTAAGGATAAGGTAACACATCATCAAGACAACCTGGCGTTTTAAGGATAAGATAACATGTCATCAAAGCATAATGGGGTCTAGCAGGACCACACCATGGGTGTGGCAGAGAAGACGTTAGTGGAACAACGAGCATTTTCCATGTATGGAGGGATCGAATTTCCTGTCACTGCTTGTCAACCTTGACCAATGCAATACCACACAATGACACATTGCCGTGGTGTGGTGGCACTTCTCTGACTGGACTAGAGCTATGATGATATTTGTGTCCCCTAGTTAAAATATCACTTTAGTGGCCATAGTGTAGTTTCTTTGGGCTACATACTTGTTGGGTCAAGGCTCTGGTGCAGATTCACACTCTTTATGTGTGTGCACAGATTATGAGTGCATTGTTATGGTATAAGATTAAAGGTAATTTCAATATCTTGAATGGTGCACAACTTTGATGATGGGAGGTGTTGGGAATTATGTGGTCTTTTTGTGTGGTCCCTATCTGAAGGAATCTGATGACGATGGACAAAATAAGTGCGCGTATTCCTTTACATCTGAATTGAATGGGAAAAAATGGTCGGTTTAGCTTTGAATGGTCTAAAATGGTCCATTTAGCTTTTGATGGTATCGTTGAAATGTTTGATCTATTATGAAATGTGAATAATGGTGGGGTGAAGTCACAAATTGCTAACCAATTTTTAGCCTATTATTTATTTAGGGAGATGAGAAAAATCATTTTTTTATGAATTTGGGTTGCCATATTCTTTTTGGGATGAAACCATGGACAACCCCGCAAACTTTCATGATTTCCTTCTCATTCCCACTAAGTATAGCACAAGGCATTCACAAATTCCTTTGTAAATGAGATAATTGACCCTCCATGGTGACTGATTGGTCATCAAGTAGCTGAAATAATATGGGTTCCCATTGAAATACATATGATTGTGATTTTGTTTTCAAGCATTTCTTGGATAAAGGAAAGAAATGACGTTTGAAACATTTTAAAATTCGATTTTTTATTTAAACGAGACATGTTATTTTGAATCCAAGGTGGACCCCACATGCAATGCAAAAGTTGTTGAATGGGACATGTCATCACATACCTAAAATCAATAATGCTCCATTAAGTCTTCATATGCTTGATTTGACCATGTGTAGCTCAAGATACAAACTTTGTAAGTCCAATCTACTCATCAATAGATCCTATCCCATTCATCCTCATTTTTTGAATTTCGCACTTCAATGTTTATCTCGCATGGATTAGGTGGAAAATCTATTTAGTGTTTATATGTTAGAACACCTTCCCATTATACTGTGTGATATAGTGGAGTTTTCTTCAACGCACATCTTCATCTAAGTCCTTCGCTTAATTTTGGGCCCACATGTTGTACTCATGTGCCAACTGTACACCTTGGTCACCACCTACCTTCCATCTATCATTGACCATGTGCCCACAAATAGCTTAGTCACAAATTTCCATCTTTCCCATTGTTTTACGATGTCATCGAATGGTTGTCACTTGTCACTTAGCCATCGACAACCACTTGTATGTTGAAGTCGAGATATTGAAAGCATTGGATGTGGCATGGAGGAGAACAATTGAAATGCGATTATCAAATACATTTATCCTCTGCATTAGTGAAAGAAATATAAGAAATGCATAGGAGAAAGGAGAGTTAAATGTGAGCAAAACGAAGTTAAGCGAGAATAGAAGCATGGGATGGAGGAAAAATGGCATCTAGGTAAGTGAGTACTCAAATGGTAATCCAGGCCAAACCTTTTTGGGAAAGCAAGTAGCCTTGCCTCTGCAAGCTCCTCTATATACCCTTCATTCTTATCTTCTTAGAATATTTTAAAGGGAGGCCTTTCTCTCTCTCTTTTTAGGTTTAGAGGGTTATGATCAGAGAGGAAATTCAAAAAGAAGAGAGTAGATCGGTTTTCATTGGAATGATAAAGATAGATCAGCAACCTCAATGAATAGTCAATCCCAAATAAAAGAAGTTTCTTGAATCAAGAAGCAGTTAGAATGTGTCTTTTCGTTTCCTCACAATTTATTTAAGTTCTTAATTATTAAATATCTTATAAATGTTCTCTCTTTTTAAAATTTTATTAATCCCATAAGTCCTAGATCCCTAATGAACTTGGTCCCCTTTTTAACACTATTTGTTCGATCAAATGAAAGGGGCGACAATATTTCACAAATATATATGAGATTTGGATACCATCAGTTGAGGATAAGAGAATAAGACATTCCCAAGACAACATTTAAAATGAGGTATGACCATTTCAAATTCGTTGTCGTACCATTTGGACTGTCGAATGCGTCAGGTGTGTTTATGAACCTAATGAATGGAGTATTTCGAAAGTATTTGATCAAATTCATTTAGGTGTTCTTGGATGACATTTTGATTATTCAAAGAATGACGAGGTGCATGAAGAGCACTTGAAGATGGTTCTGAGATGTTTAGGGGATCATAAACTGTATGCGAAATTGTCCAAAAGCTCTTTCTTCTAGGCAGGGATTCATTAACTAGGACATGCCATCTCAGGAAATGGCATAGCACTCGATCCATCAAATATTGAGGCGATCTTGGAATGGTCGAAACCAACAAATGTACATGAAGTGAGGAGCTTCATGGGACTAGAAGGGTATTACCAGATATTCATGGAAGGATTTTAAAAGATTGCAGGACCTATCATTGAACTAAAAAACAAGTATAGGAACTTTGTTTGGTCCAAACCCTGTGAGCAAGCATTCAGAAAATTTGATATTTTTTAGTCGGTAGAAAATTTGAGTTGAAGACCGATCACCATCGGCTACCATATATTTTTACTTAGAGTAACCTCAATGTGAGGAAAAGGAGATGGTCAGATATGTTGAGCAAATACGATTTCAAAATCGTGTACATCAAGGGGACGATGAATAAGGAAACAAATGCATTGAGTCGACGACCTTGTATCTTCTCAATATTGCCACTTACCACAAATTTACGGGAGAAGGTCCTAAAGACGCAACTAGCAGATAGTTGGTTCAAGTAAGTTAGAACAGGAATAGAAAGGGGAGTGTTGGTGGTCCCTAAATTTGAGGGATATACGATGGATAATGATGGATTAATGAGATAAAACCAACGTATGTACATTCTGACAAACGAGAATGTATGAAAGTTCATCCTCTCAGAAGACCATCGAGGGACATATATGGCCCATCAATTGATGATGAAGATGTATGCAAATCTAAAACCACTATTTTTCTGGCATGATATGAAGAAGGATGTGGTAGACTTCATAGCAAGATGCCAAGAATATTAGCTTGTGAAGGTTGAGCATCACCACCCAACAAGACTATTACATCCCCATGTCATCCCTGAGTCTAAATGGGAGGTAAAATCTACGGACTTTATCGTCGGGTTGTCAATGACCTCTAGGAGGCATGATTCCATATTCATGGGAGTAGATACATTAACTAAGAGTGCACATTTCATTCAAGTAAAAGCTACTTATCAGGCGTTGGACATTGCACATGTATTTATAAATGAGGTAGTGCGACTGAACGGTATAATACCTTGGGAAATTATCTTTGATAGGGGATCGGTATTCACATGGAGATTTTGGACAAGTTTCCAGGGAGCTTTATTATAAAAACCAAGTCAATAAGAGACAATTATAAAACATAAACGTTGAGCTTAATTACCAGGCTACCAATTTGTTGAGGTTAAGAGCTTGCTTACCTCCAAAGTGACTAATTCATTGCGTTAAGGTGATAGATTGCATATCCAAGTGAGTGATTTATATCTTTTTTTAGATGAGAGAGTTTGTGTGCCTCCTAGGTTGGAAATTTTCTCTTTTGGTGTGTTTTGCTTAGAATAATAAATGACGTTATCACTCATATGTTTAAGAAAAGAGAAGTCAATGAGGTTGAAGGTTACATTCTTAAATAGTTGGTTTTGAGAGGCTCCTTGCACTATGAGGTGAAATTTTTTCTCTCTGGTGGCTAACTTATGAATTAGAGGGTGAATTTCCTTGGAGGTGAGCAGTTTGCCTCTTAAATATTTTATATCTACTTTAAGCAAAATCATCTAAATTAAATAAAAAACAAGAAAACCAACGTATCCTACTTTCCAGTAATGGAATCCATCGGAAACTTGTTGCTTATTTGTGATGTGAATATTCATGTAACTATTTATTTTATCCCGATACACCTTCTTACAATTAGACCTTCATTTCCCTTCCCTACAAAACTTGCTTCTTACAATTGGTCCTTCATTTCCCTTCCGTGCAAAACTTGTAGTCGATTTTCTCAAGGTACAATGCTAGGTCTGTACAAACTCATTTTTAGTTTCTTTTTTCATCTTTTTTTCCTCTCCAACAACAACCTATCGGCGTATTATTGCACCTTCTTGGGGCAATTGCTAGTTTAAATACATTGAACTCTTTCGTTCACATGTTTATAGTAATATCGTTCAACACATCGTGCTAGCATAAAAAACAAAAAAAAACAAAAAAAAAAAATTTATACTTTTAATCAAAGAAAAATAACTTAACTTAGTTTTCATGTCTTTTGAATTGGTATTTGCATCAATGGTGTTATGCATGGACTAGCGGTCAACAACATTGATAAAGGGAATCTTAGGGAAGAGATAACGCTCACCTTAAATTGAATCAATCAATCAACAAGAGGAGTTGCAGAGGAACAACTCTCTGTCCTATGTTTAGATAGTCATGAGTGTAGTATTAAAATTTTGTTTAAAGTTTTTATTAATTATGTGTGGAGTTCTTGTGCTAAGTAGATAATCATGTCTCGTTCCAGATTTTGAAGAAGAGGGAGAACCAAAGTTTTAAACCAAACTACAATACCTATCATGAAGATCTTAAATGACGATCACTAATTGGGAACTGCATATTCAACACCATAAGATGATCTTGTTGGCTCATTAATGGTTTCAATCGATCATATACTTTCGGCACCACCAATGCCACAGATAGTCTCCTCCTCTTGATTCACCCCATTGAAGAATCCCCAAGGTGCACTCTTATCTATGGACAACTCACCAACCACCTTGGCCTTCTTTTCCATGTTCTTTGTGATGAAATGCTACACCACAACACTAATTTGGGTGGTGACTTACATGGTCATGGGTGTTTTATTTTCAAAAATACTAGAGTTTTGTGCAATCCAAATGCCCTAGATAGTAAGAAAGGGGGTAGCTTTAAAGATCTTAAGCACAAGGTTTCCAAACCAATTAGACAACCCTTCCTCCATCGTCGAGAGGCTCCATATATTATGGACTCCCATCCACTATAAATATCTTTAGTGAGTGACCTTGTCATGCTTTAACCAATGATTTATTATTGAGTACAAGTTGCTAAAATATTGATTAGCTCATGGTTTGAACTATATTTATTTATTTCTCAATGTATTGATTGATTATTATTTTAAATAATAGTTTAGGTAATGTGTGGTAAGTGGAGATTCCACATTTTATTTTCCATAAATTATTTGAGGGTAAACCTCCAAGTACTTCCCCTCATTTCAAGGATGATATTTAGGGTAAACCCCACATGCTACTTACTTACATTAAAATCACAATATGTAAGTAATAAGTGTCCTCACCATGCTTGAGCCAATGATCTAATATTAAGCATCAAGTTTCTAAAATATTACTTAGGTTATGGTTTTAACTTTATGTATTTATTTCTTAATGTATCGATTGACTTTATTTTAAATAACATTTTAGGTAATGTGTGGTAAGTCCATCATCAAAGCTCTCTTATGTTGAAGATAGATCTTGTGAAAGCTAACGACAAGGTTGACTGGTATGTTCTGAGATTAATCCTTCTTAATGTTTGTCTGAGCTATAAAATGACTCAATGGAACATGGGTGTGCCTTAACTGCAAATTTTGTTGTGCTGGTGAATGGCAGCCCTACTAAATTTTTCAAAAGCTTGTGAGGCTTGAGACAAGGCTACCCTCTGTTGCCATTGCTTTTCTCCTTGTCATAGAGGGTTTGAGTAGGATGATTGGAAAGGCCAAATTGGAACGAAAGATTAAAGGTATTAAAGTTTATTCTACACATTATATTTCTCACCTTTTATTTGTTGACAGTGTTTTGCTATTTGCTATTAGATCAGTGGCAAAGTGGCAATTTTATAAGGATATTCTTGACTCCTTGTGTTTAGAATTGGGCATGGATATTAGCTTTCCAAAATCTTGTTTTTTGTGACGTCATGTGGAGGAGGACGCCTTAAATGAGATTTAACAATTTCTTCCCTTTGCTCAACAAGAGCTTGATGTTGGTTTTAAGTATATTGGGTACTTTCTGAAGCTGCATTCTTATTGTTGTGAAGATTGGTTGTGGGTGGTGAATACGATTGAGAAGAGGATCAATGCTTGGTAAAATCGTTGACTTACTTTGGGAGGTAGGATGACCTTAATTAATTATGTTCTATCCAATATTCCAGTGTTTTGTCTTTGTTTGGTGAAGGTTCCTCAATCTATCCTCAAGCTCATTTGTTATGTTATTTTCAATTTCATCTGGATTGCATATAAGTCAACGTATGGTTATGATATTTTGGTTTGGGAGAAGTTGGCGACCCCAAAGGCCCTAGGGGGATGGGGCATAAAGAAGGTATACTAGGTTTCCAAGGCTTTAGCAATGAAGAGAATGTGGAGAGTATCAACTAATTCTAGTATGTGGGGTGCTATTATTAGAATAAAATATCTTAACAACATTTCAGTGATTCAATGGTTGAGAAAATAGAATAAAAAAATCAGTGTTGTATCAAACATATGGAGTGGTTTAATTGACTTGTTCCTTGAGTTGAACTAGTTGTTAGCTTGGAATATTGGTGATGGGTTCCAATTAAGAATTGGGAGTGATCCTTTCATCGAAGGAGCAAAATTATTCAAGTTTACACTATCCTCTTTTTAGGAAATCCACTCATAATGCATATACTTTCTCAATCATGCTAAGAAAGGAGACAACCATAATGGTAGGGGTGTTTATTGGATTTCGGCAGTGGATTCGAAAATAAGTCCATAGTGCTCATTGGAATGGGAATTATACATTAAATATCTGTGACATGTTGCCATTAAACTGTTGAATTTAGAAGATCAGATCCAATGGTTGTGGAATATTGTGACTGCTTAAGTTAACATTAAATTGGCTTATGAATCCATCGATTTCAAGTTTTCTTGCGATCAACAGAGCTAGCAGAGGCTTCGTATTTGGAAGTGGGTGGCCCAAGTTAAGATACTTTGTTTCATTTGGATGGATTTACAAACAAGATTTTGATCAAACAAAATTACATCAAGCGTGGAGGAATGGGCCCTTCTTGCTGTAATTTGTGTCATCTGGTAATTGAAACAGTTGACCACTTGATGGTTAATTGTCCATTTACTATTTATATTTGAGACAAAATCTAGGTTAGACTCAATCCAAATGGCAGATTGGATTTTAGATTAGATGTCTCATGTATGTATCATTGGGATTCATTCTAGGCACTTGTCCTTATTTGATACCTCTATTCTCCAGGTAGTGCATATGGAGATACATAAACCTGGTTCTTTTTTAGGATATTCATCTATCCATTAATAGTGCATGCTATCTCATCATTAGATATTTCTCATATTATTCCACTGGCACAAATCCTATCAAAATGAAGTATTGAGATCCTCCCTTACTTGACAACTTGGAACCTGTAGGGTTCTTTGAAGGGGCTTCATGTGGTAGTTCATGTGGTGTTGGTATTTAGCTCATCATTGGTAAGGGTGATTTTTATACTCTCTGCCTTAGATGTGGATTTGGAACAAACACTCATGCAGAACTTATTGCATTGTGAGGCCTTCTTTATTTTGCTCTTCACCGTGGTATTCTCACTCTTAATGTTTTTGGTGACTCTCATGTGGTTATTGATTGGATCGATGGCATTGGAAATCTACATATCTCCTTAATAGATCATTGGAAATCATGAATCATAAATCATCACAACATGTTCTCTTTGGTATGATATGTACACATCTATGAAATTTTTAATCAATAAGTAGACCAACTATCAAAAATGTGCATTGAGGATCTAGAAGAACTGTTGCAGTTCAAAGAATTTCAAAACAAGCAGTTGATTGATGAAGGCAACATCATAATTTACAAAGTTTGTCCATCGCACTATTTGTGATGGCTTTAATAGGTCTACAATTTGAATAGATATTTTGGTATCTTACACTTCTCTAGGACTTTCTTTTTGTTTCAAAACTTCTTCTGGTTGTCTGTAGATTTAAAGGAAGCACAATTAAGAATGTGAATTTTGTAAATCTTTTGATATACGGGCATTTCACCTTATGGA
The DNA here is from genome assembly GCA_001517045.1 of Pseudotsuga menziesii. Taxonomy (NCBI): domain Eukaryota; kingdom Viridiplantae; phylum Streptophyta; class Pinopsida; order Pinales; family Pinaceae; genus Pseudotsuga; species Pseudotsuga menziesii. Next base: position 477,187 of record LPNX011042428.1, on the reverse strand, counting down.
TGTAATCGAACTTATAATATTTTACTGATCATGAGTAGCAGGAATATAGATACAATGATCATTGTCCATGGGATAGGACAATTTTTAGTTTCTTTGATTCACCCTATGAATTGTAATAAACTTTTATTTTCTTTTGGAAAAAAACACATTTTAGGTAATGTGTGGTAATTGGAGAACCCACATTTTTGTTTTATGTTTGTTTTTCATTTTTTTAAGTAAATCATTATGGGGAAAATTCCCAAGTACTTCCCCTCATTTCAAGCAGAACAAAAACCCAGATAGGGAGGATAATTCTCCATACCACAACCACTCATGCTAGACCCAATTGATGTCTTTGTTAAGAACATGTGTTTCCTCTTGGGAGGTCACAGGTTCAAATCATGAGGGGGGTGGTTTATCCACACCTTCCTATAATTTATCAGTCAAATCGTTGCACATAGGGTGTCCCTTGTCCCACAGAAAGGGGGTCTCATACACCAATTTGATGTCTAGCTTGGATGTGACCTTATTATTATTATTATTATGTCACCATAGCCGCACAAAGAAAAGACCATTCTAAATTTATAGTTTTAGGAGTTGTCTCATTCTCAAATCTTTAAAAAATAACATTTTTTGTTTATTTTTAAATTGAACACATGGTTCTCTAGTAATCATAGTGGGCAAATGTACATATGATTTTGACTATATATTGGATCATTCAATAATACAACTACTCCATGTATGTATATATATATATATATATATATATATATATATATATATATATATTCCAAGTAACTATCCCAAGGCAAACCCCCAAGCACTTCCCCTCATTTTGAGGATGGTACCCACGATAAACCCTAGATTCTTTACAGCACAAAGCCAAGTCAACAATAAGACTCAAATTTGTTGCAACAATATACTCATTATGAGCTTAACATGCCACTTATGGGAATATAACCTATAATAATAAATATTATTTATATAATATTGACATATTTTTAAAAGAGTAACAATTATTTGAATCTATAAATAAATAAGGTTGTAACATAATTTGTATCATCATGTTATAATTTTTTAGCATATTGATATTAGAAGATTAAATTAATTATTATAAGCTTTTTACTCACTATGTCTTTCACACACTTATATATTTTAAATGCACTATTTTTTTTTATGTGGTTCACGACATCATAGATTGGTGCTCGCTACATCCATGAAACCTCCCCCATATATTCTGCGAGGAATGTGGGAAGGTCAGGTATTGTCGCTAGAAAGGTGGATCAACAAGAGCATCAAATATGCCCATTTAAGAGCTCAACATGTCACTTACAAAGATTGGACTTGGTTGGGGAGGGTAACAATCATTCCTCCCAACCACCCATGCTATGTCCAATGGACAAATGCAGTGACTTATTTTGTTCAATCTTTGTAGGAATATAGTTCAATACATCATGTTAGTGCAAAAAACATTTTATACTTTTAAACAAAGAAAAATAATTTAACTTGCTTTTCATGCCTTTTGAATTGGTATTTGCATCATGGGTGTTATGCATGGACTAGTGGTAAAAAAGCATTGACAAAAGGCATTTTAGGGAAGAGGAAACAATTACCTTTAAACGAATCAATCAATTCACACGAGGAGCTACAAAGCAACAAGTCCATGCCCTATGTTTAGATAGTCACAACTGTAGTTTTAATAATTTGTTTAAAGTCTTTAATAATTATGTGTGGAGTTTTGGTGCTAAGTCAAGAATCACATGTCTCGATCTAGATTTTGAACATTAGGGAGCACCAAAGTTTCAAACCAGGCTACAACACTTGTCATGAAGAGTTTAAATGACGATCACTAATCAAGAACTACATAGCTAACACTAGAAGATGATCTTGTTGGCTCATCAGTGGTTTCAATCAATGATATGCTTTCGTTGCCCCAACAGAGAGATATGAGCTAAATCATGTAACACCCCAGTTTTGACCCCCTTTACATTAAATGCATATGCTGTATATATTGTAATTAATCATGGTGTGGAGCTAAAGGCAAAATCCCCACCATCAATTTAGTGTTTTATGTTTTGACGATTACAATCGTTGCCGATGGTATTTTGTGCTAGCTGGCACATTATAATTTTGAATCATCATGTAAATATGCAATTAATTAGAAAAAACCACAACCAGCTATGTCGATGCAACAATAATGAAAAGGGCATGATTTCCTAAGGTTAAGGGGTGGGGGATGTATAACCCTTGGGAGCCATTGGGGAACAACTAAGTGTCAATTGATAAACCGGTCTAAATGTCAAACATCTTGTTTGTCTTACTCACCCTTTCTCCCTTGTCTCATCCACCAACCGTTTTAATTATGCAAGAGTTGGTTGGGTAGTTATTACCCTTGGGGGAACGTGTGTATGGGCGGTCGTGTGGTTGGAAGGACTATCAATCCTTTGACCAAATGCATACTCCATGAAGGTAGGCATTCGTTTTCCTCACACAGACGGGCATTTGTGATGGTTCTTCTTCCCTGATTTTGCTGTGTGTAGTTTCTCTTCACATTTGTGGGTCTGGGTGTGTGAATCCACCTTCACACAGGTCGTATTCTTCCCCACACGTAGTTGAGAGATCCCTGCTAATTTCCCCATGAATTTTGGGTTGCTGTGGGTTGTTGAGTCGTTTTGGCCACAATAGGGCCAAGAATGACTCTGGAGTCATTCTTCTCGGTTTGAGCTGTATATTACCCAATCCGGTTTTGCTCTGTGGTGTTTCCCTTAAATCCCAAAGCTGTGAATTGTTGTGTTTGGGCTATGTGTCTGCACAATGGTTGGTCCTTCGGTTGTTTGGGAGTGGAAGTGGAGCCTGAGCATGCTTGATAAACCTAGTGAGTGTAGAGGCCTCACGGGAAGAGCTAGAGGGATGGCTTTCTTCTCTACACCCCCTGTATAGCACTGGAAGCGAATTCAAGGCCTGAGGGATTGTGCAATAGAGAAGGGGATGATTCCTTATGTTGGGTGTGTGTGGATGTTATAGAAGTTAGGCTAGCTCTGGTGCAGGTGTCCTCAGCTCTTCATCGAGCTCACTAGCTTAGCAGCCAGCGTTTCCAGCTCCTGATAGCCTAATAAAGCCAACTACGTTGGCTTGGCTATGTACTATTGTGTATCCTTAGCTACGTGTGAGCCTACTAGTTTCCCCTTACCTTGTGGAATCATTCTCAGCTCGAGGGTGGAAGTGTTGCTAAGAGATTAATGAGCGCATTGTCCTATGGTTGGGTGGAACGTTGCAGCGACGTAGCTAGTTGCAGGACAAGCTTTCCTGAAGATAAGTATTCTTGTGCTTAAATCCTTGCAACTGTATTATTTATGAATAAACATGATGAATGCTTATATGCTGTGAATGAATGTTTACTGATGTAATTGCTTCCGTTGTATGTCTAGGAAATTAGACTTCTGCATATGTGTTATGATTATTGTTTCTTGCATTTTGCATCGGTGTATGAATTTTATTCGAATGCATTTTATACTTCATGTTTATGTTCAAGGGGCATGGTTGCTCAGGTTGATTAGTAAGGTACAGTCGCGTCCTCTTCGCCGGTTAGAGGGTCGAGGATGTGAAAAATCACAATATTAGTTGTAATTGTAAATAAGTTGACAAATAAAACATTTGTCTTAGTACTATAATATAGTAAATTTGGTGGTAGGAAAAATAACATAGGATTTCTCTATTTTATGTTCTCCAAAGAATACGGTTTTGAGTTGCATATAAAGCACAATAGATGTTATTTCATCAATACATAAGGAAAGAAAGGCCACAACCCATTTTTCCCAACTATCTATTACATATTTCACTCAATAAAGGTAAAAAAAGATGCAGACAATATGTTTACACCATGTAATCCAAGTGGCAACTGATTGTTTTCATCTAACACTTTAGTAATATTGATAACAACGCAACCACGTTTTGACGTTACTATCTTAATAGGTCATTCTCTCTACTCCATTAATTTGCAATCATCTGTGATTGATCTTCTACAATGTGAAACAACAAAGACATCATTGAGTCCTCCAAGTATAAATAAAACATGTAATTGCATTTAAATGCTTCTAGCTTATCATCAATTCTTAGAAGAAGAAAAAAAATCAATCCAAATGGTAGTCTTTCCCTAGTTGAGTGTTAAGATAAAGTCTTTCACTTTGTGACTAGATGTTTCTTTACCTACCGACATGTTTTGATTCTTCATCATGAGAAGGTAACACACCAATAAGTGTAGTTACAACATAGTTTGTTTTTCGTAGATTCCCAACTCCCTCGAAGTTCTAAGTAAATTCGACTTATATTTTTACCTCTCCATGAGCTCTAGTTATGGTTCCATGTTGAGTAGGTCAAATTGTCTCTTTTCACAACGCAAAACCAAGGTGGTAGTTAGGTGAATAGACAATGTCTCGAATGAACTATAGGTTCGTAAATCATTGTATCAAAACTTTAACAAAAAGCTATTAGTGAATGCGTATCATTAGGCTCATAAGGTTAGAAGGCCCCAAAAGGCTAGTAATGAGGCAAGAAGCACCCTCACAATTCAATGAGACGACAAGTCTTTGATGGTATGCATTTTATGGGCACGAATACACCTTTGAAAAGAATGAATAAATGCAAGCACTTGGTTGAATACATGCAATTGGTCGAATACACACACTTGGTTGAATACACACTATATAGAAGAAAAATACAAGACATTTGTACACAATGTATGCATTGCAGAAGCAACATGTATGAGGGAACAATTGTACATGTAAGGAGCATTCCAAAAATACATGGGGTGTGGCTGAGGTGGTACCCAGTAGCTAAGGAAACTGGTCTTGTTGTAAATTTGGTCAATAGCTAATCCAAATGCTCAAAGATAGACAAAAGCAACAATTGATTTTGTTGAACCACCATATCCCTTCTATATAGGGTTGAATGTAACTGCTTTCTCCTATGAGACCAAGAATTGGAGAGAGAGATTTTATACATTGAGACTAAGACTATATAAAGGCTATACCCTCACGAAATCAAGTCACTAAAAGAAGTTAAAGTTGACATTGCCAATGTTATTGTTTCTGCTATAAATGACAGGTATTTCCTGGTATATTATACAATTTATGTTATAGTATATGAGCTCCAAGTTTTGTATGTGTTTTCAGCTTTTAATATAATGGTGTCGATCGATGGTTGCATTGCTAGTTACCATTTCAATGAATGTACATGAGTATGTAAATATGAGGAGATTGCATATATGTTACTTAGCTATGCATATGTGTTTGATTAATTACAAACCATTTCATTCCATTTCCCATTAGCCAACTTTCAAAATATGTTTAATATGATTTCATATGGGGAATTGTATATAGTTGCATCTTCCATGAAAATGTTCAATAGAAATTTGAGTTTCTCTTCATTTTTTGAAAACGAGTTCAAATTTCTTTATGACTCTTCATTATTACACAGATTGTATTGATTTATTAATAATCATCTCACATGTCTCAGTTTGATCCTTCGTAGGTTTTTAACAACTGCTCATTAAAAGTAGCTTATAACAAAGTCTCAAGATTCAGGAATTTTCAAAATCTAACTAGAAGTTTTTGGGTGCATGTTAAAGAGACACAAGTGATTATGAAATATTTAGTCAATCTATGTTAATACAATTGCTTTGTGTGATGATAATAATAATGGTATACTGTTATTTATGTTTGAACTAGGACAATGATTTTAATACATAAAAAAATTGTTGTATAATGAGCAGTGGAAACAACAAATACAATATGACATTGGCATTCATGGGCATAACCACTTGGCCAGTATCCTTCCTCTCATCCTCATTTAGCAAAGAAGTATAGTGCAAAGTAGAGGTACTACCATTGCATCTCATAAATCACCTTGGCCATACAGGGAAGACAAAGTAATTTCCCTCTCATAAATCAGCTCGGCTCTAAAGCCACTTAGAACGTGTCCTTTATCCTTTTATAGCAGCCTACGCCCATTTATATTGATTATGGCTTCAAGATTTATGCCTTACACCTTTGTGTTCCTTCTTTAATATTTTAGGGCTCTTTAACACTTTCTTTCGTTGTTTGATCATGCTAACGATCTTTTGTGTTTCCTTAACCCCTATGAATTTGTAAGTAATGGATTAATGTAATAGGGAGAGAACTATACAAAAAGAACATGGAGCCTTTGATTGATTCATTAGAGAAACCAACAAAGTAGGTTTGGTTGTGTGTATTTAATCCATACTGATAAAATTTTGCCAAACTATTGCACGCCACGCAACACATGATACAACTGGAGGATGATGCAACAAGCTAAGAAAAGCGAGTTGTTCTTCCTCAGAAATCTCCTTTGGTATGTTGGGAAAGCCATGATGCCATCCTGACTCGCCTTATGCTGTGGTCATGATGGTAGGAAAGTGTTGACCTACTTTTCCTCACTCTACAACCCAGGTTCAACAGACCCACGAAACCAACAAAACACCCAAAGACATCAGCCCGATAGAGCAAGCCCTGTCGGTAACACCTGCGAGGCAGGCACAGTCTCACCTAAGATATATTAATGTGTAACTTCCAGAACCATGTTTCTGTAGTTGACAAGGGATTACAATCCCTTGGCGCCCGACCAAGAGACTCGACAGAGTCGAAAGGATGGATTCTTTTACTAACTCGATAGTGGTGCAACAGTGCAACACAGCCAACGTGTGACACAACCTTGTCCTTGATAACTTAACAACTGGCGCAACTGTGTGACGCAGTTGATTCCTTACTAGTAAATGAAATAATACAACTTAACAATATTTGAACATGAAATAATACACAATGCTTTGATAATGCTTTAGGAATTCATTCATTCCACTGCTTTTATCAATTTTGTGACATTCATTTAAGCAATAACCGTACACAATGCAAGATAATCAAACATTCAACATTCAACATTCATACGACATAGAAAATAACGTGGAAACCCATCTGGGTAAAAACCACAAAGGTGCTCTTCATCTAGCATGAGAAATATATGGCACCTTTTAGACTATAACTTGACTGCAGACTATTTAAGATTTGCCTTTTTAGCTCAGACTCTTCTTGCTCTCATGCTCTTTGATTTGATTATGCTTTCTTCTACTCCTACTGATCCATACATATCCTGGATCGACTCTTCTACTCTACTATCTACACACTTAGCTGCAGAATGACTCTTACAAAATGGTCTGTGCACACAACTGGAGATCCATGGCTCAACAACCTACTATACTATCAGACTTCTCTCTAATTCCTTTAAGTCTTGCTAACTATTCTTCAAACTAACTAAACCAACTGAACCGAACCCTTATACATAACGGGTTTCTCCTACTTATAGATTCTATAAGACCGTGCAGGGTCGACTGAGTACAGGTCATTTATTACAGTCATAGATAGCCACAAAATGTCTTCCATACATTTATTACAGGCCATACCTAGCTGTAAAAATGTCCTTCATTACATTTATCATAGGCCATAACCAGCCACAAAATCTGTCCTTCAGTCTTTCACCGACTCGAACACCTACGTTCTTCTTGATCTATAGCTTTCCAGACTTTACTCTTCTGCCTACCAATCTTCCACCAACTCTAAGTCCGCTTTTCCTTCGTCGTGATATTCCTCATCGCAACTTTCTCTCTTATGCGCTTCATTTCTTTCCTTTAACTCTTCCTTCTTGTCGTGCGCTTTCTTTTCCTCTTGTACTTACGCTTAAATTTCTTCCTTGTGCTCTTTCCTGGCCCAACAGGCCCCCAACACTCACATGTGGCTCATCCCGAGCCACTAAGCATGTTTCATTGTTCGGGCGCTAGCTAGGCCATGGGACCAACCCTATCCCAAAATTCTTTCAGAATGCCTTCTACCTGGGAAACCTCTTGCCTTACTTCTTTTACTTTCTTCTCCAATTTCTCAACATGGTCGGAACTAATGTGTTTCGACGATACTTCTTCCAGCAACTAAGTTATAAGCTGGAGCTTCTGTTGTATAGGATGAATGAGCCCTGTAACTCGTTTGGCTTCTATCTGTTGTGTTGCAACCTCTTCATTTATTTTATGCTCTTGGTCGCGAAGGGTTTTGACTTGCTGCTACAGTTACTTCAACTCGACTACCTTTGCAATCTTCTCTTTGATCGGCAGTTTCTTCATGTCTGCCTTAATTCTGGTTATCTTTAAGTCAATTTGGTGTGCATCCTCTTTGATTTTCTCTATGGCTTCATCTTTTAGGAGCAATTCCCATGCTTCAGATACCGCGTTGATTGCTTCCTTGCATAGTTTTTCTCCTTGCTTAATTTGCTCAACAGCCTCAGATGTTGTTTTCCTACGCTCTTCTAGGATCTCAAGGGGTGTGCTTGGTTGATGCTACGATTTAAGCTCTTCCACCTGTTTTCTTAGGTCTGCGGCAATCCTGGACATTCGGGCTACCTTTACGACTACATATACATCCCCTTCTCCTTCTTTTGCGGGGAACTTTGCAACTGCGCCACTTATGGATTCCTCCAACGTAAGCCTTCCTTGTTCTTGTGCCTGAATCTCTTGCTCCTTCTGCCTGAGAAGGACCTTGCACTTTTTCTCCTTCCTTGTTTGCTTTTTATCCTGATAAGCAAAATCATTTTCTCTAATTCTAATTTCAGTCACGGCCGCAACTTGAATAGCATATACTTCGGCCAATGCTAGTTTGGAAAAATCTAGCGATAGTCTCCCCATCTCTTGGATAACATCATCGAACTCCTGCGTTCCTGTTTCCACTACTTGCGCTTTGAATTCTAGCTTGAGTGATGACAACAACAGTGGCACGGCTAATGTATCACTGGGATCAATGCCGTGTGTCTCAGCTTTGATTGTGCTCTTTACCTCATTAATAGCCTCACTAAGCTTATTGACATGCTCGGTGAGTGTGCTAGTTAACTTCATTTGTTATTTACCTATACCATTAAAGATGGTCTTCACCACTTCTAAGACTGCATCCACAAGTAGGCTCATGTCTTCCTCAGCTAAGTTGCTTGTGTTAGCCATTTTATTAGCTTTGCGCTTCTTATGTAGCGCCTGGTGCTGCTCCTCATCCTATGCCTTATTTTGGGTCTTCACATCCTCGTTAGTGGTTGTGTCTCCTGAATTGTCCTTATTAGATCCTTGATCATTGTCATCATCACCGTCATTGTCTAACTCCTCCAACTGGTTGCCTTGCGTCACCCCCATCATTGCCTTGTTCATTATATTTTCCATTACTTTGGTCATTATGTTGGCCATTTCCTTGGTCCATCTCTTCGTTGACTGGGACATGCCATTCCTCATGCTAGTCTTGGATGACTGCTTCAACATCCTGGTCCTTAATCATGAAGTGCGCCAGTTGCGCTTGTTTCTTTGGGTCCTGCCGTAGCTGCAGGATGATATTGTGGACACCAACCTGGAAGTTTATGAAAGGTGAATACATTTGGACTGTCACAGCTTGCAATCTGTGCTAGTGTCGCACGACATCCCTTAACACCTCCGCATGCAGAAAGAACTCTTTGTCATTGTCCTTCTGCCGGATCTTGTCTTCTTTATCCTCCCATAGATTATGATATTTCGCACCATGGAAAAATATTGGGACATCCAGTGGCTGGTAATCCAGTGGATTTGACCAAACTACAAAAGAAATCAATATGAGCAACCGAGAGTAGTGGAATTTTTCCTTACTTTCTTCCTGTGCTTGCTCTGCATCCTCTAGCATCTCATTTAGTAAATATTGCAACCAATTGAACAACACTCTTACTGCGCACTATTCCACTAGTTCCATTGTCCCGACAGTGCACTCAGTGGGCTGCATCTTCCGCAGCATCTTGCAAGATAATATTTTCGCAACAAACCTCACTCTATTGTCAGTTATCGAGGAAATCAAGAATCCTCTATTCGCACACACAAGGTCATATTTTTCCCTCATCTTTGTCACATCTCTATTCGCGTGTAGATATGGCATAGGGTTAGATCCTTCACGCGAGAGACTTGTTATCGAAGAAATGAGCTCGACATCGACAAAATATGGTATGTCGAGCCATAAGTAGCCTCCATGGAAGCAGACCAGGAGTTGTCGGACATATGTGCTCACTTGTTTACTTCAGCCAAAATGCGGCATGAGCAGTAAATTAATTAGGCCTGCGCTTTCCATACCTCGAGCCCACTCCATTAGTACTACAAGCTGTGGCGCAGGCGGCTCGACTAGAAGGGTGACCATGTAGTTGTCTCTTTCTAGGTCCGCCTATTTCCGCGTATCATTATCTTCAAATTACAGTTTCACCAGCTTTAGGAGGATGTTCATTAACAACAGCACTCCAACAGAGATCTGGGGTGCAACCAAGGAGGAGCGTTCTTTCATCGAGAGCTTCACTTTAGGCGCCTCTACTCTCCTTGGTCGAACATATGGTGATAACAGGTTTCACTCTTCTACAGTGGCGCTCATTTCTCTTCACGGTGGTGGAGCTGGTGTATCCTCGGTGGACTTGGACTTCTTCGTGAACTTTGGCACCTTGACCCGAGGCCTTGATTTTCCTGGAATGTTTGCGCTCGACACAAATGGTCATGGACCTGCAACTGGTACATTAACTAGTGGATTCTAAGCAGGGGACGAAGCAACAACATGAACAATATATGGAATTGGCCGCACCATTGTTTCCGGTTTTTGTTGTGCTTGTTGTGTCTCTAACGACGTAATCTCTTCAACTACCAGGCAAGGTGACACTCTCGTAACATCCGACTGTTCACTGGTGCTGGAAATCGAAATTACCATTAGTTTCGACTCTCACAGTTACAAACTCTGGTTCGCTCTTCTTCTCTCTATGCAAGTAAAAGGATTCTTGATGACGAAGGCTCACATTTATAAGGATGTGCTCATCCTGTATGTGACCATTTGATGGCAGAGCGACGTCTTGTTGATCACATGGGCTTCTTGTTCGACGCATTCCAACATTAACTCGCATACTTGAGCTCTGACCTATACCTGTCAGGGAATTTATGGCGAGGACGACGAATGGGACCAAAAAGCATGTCGCCATTCTCCTCATACTTATTGAATTAGTGACGCCTCCCTATCATAACCACCTAAATATTTTTGGGTATCTATGCTTTAATGGCTTGCAGCTGTCATTCCCGCTCTTACTATGATTTGCATACTCTTGTCGCAGACGTGCGACAAAACAATTTCATTTTCTCTTTCTTTTTTACACACAGTCATGTCGCAACCATCATGATAAGGTTTTAGGCTGCTGCCATTTATCATTCCTGCAACCGGTGTTCCATCCAACTTATGTAATTTCATTGCGCTGGCCTTAGTGATGTGCACGATCACATATGGCCCTAGCCAATGCATCTTCAATTTTCCTAGATGCTTCAAAAATTTGATGTCGTACAACAAAACAAGTCCTCCGACTGCAAAGTGCTTAGTCTTGATATGGTGATCATGCCACTGTCTCTATTTTTCTATGTTTTGATGAAATCCTGCGACAAAACGCTCCTTCTCCATCTAAACGAGATGTGGCAATCTTTGCTTGATAGCATCTACGTTGGTCATTCCCATTAGTGCAACAATTCTTAGGCTTGACACAATATACTCCATCGGCACAACAACTTCTTGTCCATACACCATTATGAATGGAGTGTGTCCTGTCAATCACTTGCAGTTTGTGCGATACAACCATAGCACAACTAAAACTTTCTAATCCCAATCATCTCTGTGTGCATTGCATACTTTGGTTAATGCATTTTCCATATTCTTTTTGAAAGCTTCAACCATTCCATTCTCATGAGGATGATAGGGTGTCGTTTTCCTATGCTGAACTTGGAACTATGCTGCAAGCTCATCAATCATTTTGTTAACAAAATGCGTACCTTGATCACTTAGAAGAATGTTTGGGCAGCCAAATCTGGTCACCACATTTTCAAATAAAAACTTCATCGCAGTCGTAGTAGTACAATCTTTAACAGGCACGGATTCAACCCATCTGGTTAAGTAGTCTGTCGTTGTGATAATGTAGCGTGCACCAGTTCTTTTCCCTAGCGTACTGATCGATCCAACAAAATCAATGACCCACTTATCAAATGCCTGAAGGGTTATCTGCAGTGCTAGTGGCATCTCATCGTGTTTCGACGATTTTCCTATTCTCTATCAAATATCGCAGCTACGACATAAGCTCTTAGTATCCATATGTATAATTGGCCACCATAAGCCATCTTTCAATATCTTGTTCAGAGTTTCCTTTCCAGCATAGTGTCCTCCTGCAACATTGGCATGTGCTTCACTCATAACCCAATGTCGTTCGTGGTAAAAACACACCGACATAATACTTCATCAGGGCCCATCTTGTATAGTTGTCCCGTGATCAATGTAAAATCAACGACTTTGACGACCAATTGTTTCTTTTGTGCAGTGGTGAACCCTTCAGGCGCAGTGGTGAACCCTTAAGAGGTGAATGATAGCCTCAAACTTTTTATCAACCACAGTGACCGCAAATAGTTGTGCATCGGGCAAGTTATACTCCAGACTGGTTGGTTCTTCCCCGCTTTCTATTCTCGATAAGTGGTCAGGCCCCACATTCAGTCGACTAGGTTTTACAATAACTTCAAAATCAAACTCCTTAAACAGGAGGAGCCATCGACAGATATTCCCCCGCAACACTGGCTTGTTGACCAGGTATTTTAATGTCGAATGATCAGTGTACATTTTAAAATGTCCACCCAACAAGTAGTTTCGAAACTTCTGCAGCGCATATACCATGGCGAGGCCTTCTCTCTCTATCGTAATATAGTTTTTCTTCGCCATCAATAGTTTTCTGCTGGAAAAATAAATAGGGTGGTCAAGCACACCCTCACTTGGTTGTGTCAGGACTATGCTGATTGCGACAGATGGCGCGTCGACATGAACATGGAACCGCTTCTCCCAATCGGTAAATACCAATATTGGCGTGGTGGCCATATTGCTCTTTGACTTGTCTAAACTTTCCTGACAAGATTCTATCCATTGAAACTTCGCATCTTTCTTCAACAGTTTCTCCATAGGTGCAGTTATCTCTGCATATCCTCTGATAAATTTTCTATAATAGCATGTGTGTCCTATCACTAATATGAGTTATGTGACTGATGTAGGTGGTGGCAAATCAAGTATAATCACAACTTTTGTTGGGTCGACCAAAATTTCGTCATGACACACAACATGTCCCAACAGTACACCAAATAGTGCGCAAAAAATACATATCTTTGAACTAAGAGTGATCTGACGCTGGCAATAGCGGCCCAACATCATGCGCAGACTCTCAATATGGTCTCTTACTAGACCAAACACAGTGCAATCATCAAAGTAGACCTCAAGAAATTTATGTATGAAATATTTAAAAGCAGAAACTACTATTCTAAAAAAAGAGCAGGAGCATTCTTGAGTCCAAAGGGCATTATCATGTACTGATAGCATCCCCATTATCTGACGAAGGTTGTTTTGTGTCGATCCTCCTTCGCTATTTTGACTTGGTGGTAGCTAGAGAATATGTTGGTGAATGAATACATCTCTTGTCCTCCGATGCTTTCCAGTACTTCATCTGTGAATGGTGTTGGGAATGGATTGTGTAGGCATGCATCATTCAACTTCCTCAGGTCGACACAGATCCTGACTTCACCTGTTGTCTTTCTATCCTGAATCACTATAGGGTTGATCCATTTTGATTCTTCAACAGGTTCAATGATTCCTGCGTCGAGCATTCGGTCGAACTCAACTTTCACCTTCTCTTTATACCTTGGATTCAACCTATAAGGTCGCTGCGTAACAAGTTTAGCATCTGGTTTCAGGGGTATTTTCATCTCCCCCAGGTCTCCCGCTATTCCCTTCATCTCTAAGAAGTTGGTAGGGAATAGGTCCTAAAACTCATGCAGCAAGTCTATGATATTTGCTACTATTTCATCATCCCAATAATCTCCTATATTGGTGAACTTTGGGTTTTCTGGTGAACCAATGTTAACTTTCTTGATTTTGAGCGGCTTGAGGAACTGGTCGCTCGAAATGCCACTTCCTTCTACCTCACGCATACCCTCCGAATTTGGTATGTTAATGTTAGTCGGATCATCATTTGGTTCTCCATCCATATTGTAACAAGCCATGCATTGCTGGATGGTTGCACTAAACTGGTGGGAATTCTCCACTTCCATAGGGATTTCGATAAATATTTTCTCCTTTATCGTTTGAAGCGCAACATCGATTATTGGCTATTCATCAGCAAATGAAAAGGTGTGCATGAATTGTTTAACCACCTCATCCCAATCATGAGTTCCTTGTCGTAACTCCATGGATGTATACCAGCTCCTCAGTGTCATTTCCAATGTGTGTATGAAATGATGGACCCATTCCTATCCCGGGTATTCTGTAAATGACGTGCAACACTGATTAAGGTGTTCGACAGGGTTTCATAACCCTGTGTGCTTCTGAATCAATACTATGACTTCTTTGTCGAACCTGACTTCCAACAATCTTCTGCATTATGGCCATTCCGATATGGATTGCTTGTGCGTCCCCCACCATCACGTAGCTTTCAGCACATAGTCTAACGCAGACAAGCATTTGGGTTCTATCACCAGTCCTTCAAACTCACTTAGGAATGTCACAAGATTAGGCAAGCCCTCACATGTGGGTAACTCCCTCGTTTGATGCTCCACCCGGCACACAGACCTGGTAATATTGGTGCATCTCCTCATAGAGACTTCATGTAGTATGTTTTTCCAATTTTCCAATGCCGCTCCGGAGTCTGATGTGCAGGAGCTAGTACTCCTCCAACTCAAGTTCCCATCCATTGTAGGATTGATGTAATCCTCTTTTAAGGCGTTGATATTATAGATATGGTCTAGATAGTCACCCTGTCCTTCACTATATACTAGTTTAACATATCTCTGTGCCTCCAGTGGATCAATGGGTGACACTACCCTCATCTCATCATCCTCGAATGAGAGGATTTTTTTCTTAAAGTTTATAATGGTATGATTATCTATCGCCCAATCTATCCCTAGAAGCGCAGGATATGGGTTTGTGTCATCGACAGTGTTGATAACTTCAAAGTCTGCAAATGCGCATAGCCCCTCAATGTTGATAGGGACTTGACTTAACCTACCAATCTGTATGACCTTTCACCTGATTTGCAAGCCTCAACTGGACTGGGGACCAGTCCAAGCGTGGCTTGCCCATGCTCTCCCAAGTTTTTCGCGTTAGAATATTGACATTCGACCCCAGATCTAGAATAATGTAATCCATGTCGTAGCCCCCTAGTTGCGCAGTCATTCTTAACTCACACCCAATTTTGAAATTCTTTTTGACATGGTTAGCCCTCCTTCCAAGTTGTGACTGTACTTGTAACGTCCCCGACCCTCTGACCGGCAAAAAGGATGCTACCGATTGCTGCTATCTACCTAGGAAACTAGCCCCATAAAACGTAAAATAAAATGCATTGAACTCAAGATACACAGATGCATAAAGAATTAACATTCAGCGGAAGCAAATTACGTTTAGTTCAAGCATTGAACACATTTTACATGTTCATCATAATTTACATAAACAAAACAATTGCATGGGTGATTACACAAGAATACTTATCTTCGAATGAAGCTCCCCGCAACCAGCTATGGTACTGCAACGTTCCACCCAACCATAGGCCAATGTGCTCCTTGATCTCTCAGCAACACTGCCACCCCCGAGCTAGGCATGATTCCCACAAGGAATAAGGAAACTAAGCAGGCTCACACCTAGCTAAAGATATGTCAAAACTCAATCAAGCCAACATGGTTTGTTTTATCAGACCAAGAGTACACAACAACACATAACCAAGCCAACAAGTTGGGTTTATCAGGTTATTAGGAGATGGAAGCACTGTTTGCTAAGCTAGTGGGCTCACTGGAGAGCTAAGGATGACTACACCAGAACTAGCTTGACTCCTAGGACATCTACACACACCCAACACAAGGAATCACTCCCTTCTCTACTACACAGTCCCTCAGGACATGACTTCCCTTCCAGTGCTATTCAGGGGGTATAGAGAAGAGAATCAACCCTCTAGCTCTGTCTATGAGGCTCCTGCAAAACACTAGGTTTTTCAAGTGGACTCCTTTCCACTCCTACACAGTCCAAAGACCAATTGCATACACAACAATATACACCATTTCTGGGTAGAGGAGAACAATTCAGCCACATAATTAATTTCCACAGAGGGTAAGAACAACCCACTAACAGCAGGCCATATCCCAAGGACGTTTTGGCCCCAACGTGGCCAAAAACGAATTCACCAACAACACTCAAGAGGATGTGGTCTCTCCTCAAAATCGCTAGGCAACAAAAAAACAATTTTCAGCTTGGTAAACATTAGGGAAAATGCAACAGAAATCATTGGGGAAGAACCCAACCACAAGAACATCACCAAAAACGAAATTCTCAAACTCCAGAAAATGAAGAACGACTGTCCACGTGAGGAAGAAATACATAACAATCCAAAATCATGGATTTCACACTCAGGAAACTTCCATCCATTTGAGAGAGAGGCCAATGTGGATTTCTGAAGATGGGGGAAAACGTCCAGGATCCCCAAATCGTGAAGGAAGAACACACAGCCAACAAAATCGTGGAGGTAAAACAGCTCCTAAGCTTCCCTGTGTGATAAAAAATGAAGAACATGGGTGTATGGCAGAATGGCATATGTTTTTGGGCATTTTCCTTGCCAAGGAAGTCAAAACACATTTTTCAAAAAATGGGTCCTCTGCCCAATTCGAATTTTTGCCCATACTCTTCCCACTCCATGCAATAACTAATTCAACCTGGTACACCATGCGATGTCCTTCTGATCTACACCTGGTACACCATAAATCTTTCTGGACCTCTTTCCCTTTCTTAATATCCTGAAGTTGTACGGTCATATTAGCCAACTGCGACTGAATATGCATGATTCTTGTGCCACCATCTCCGATCGGCTAGGATTCCAACTTCATCGCTATTTCTAGCGCTTTCGTCTTTGACACAATCTTCTGTTGCATCAAAGAGGCTCAGATGTGTGGTAATAGCGCAACAATAAACCACTCTTTATGTTGTACATCCGACATTTGGAAACTAACCTTGGCCATCATAGTTTTAAACCGTTGATCAAAATCTGTACGGATTCCGTCGGTAATTGCTTTATCTCCTTAATCTTAGTGATAGACTATGACTCAAATTTAGGTTTTCTGAACTCAGAAATCATCGCGAGCCAGATCTCATCAAGGGTTTTTTGTGGGTTTCCTACTGGTACTATGGAAAACTTCATAAACTAGTCCAACGTGCAACCCTGCAAAGTCGTAATCATCTACGCTTTCCTTATGTTCACATTGTGAACTTGGCAAACCATCCAGACAACTTCGCAAAGGAACCAATGTTGCTCTGGATCTTCTGCCCCGTTCCCATTGAATGTGGGTAATCTAATATCTGCACCAGCCATTGAGTTGGCATCAGGATTATTCAATGAACAATTTAACGAAGGTGAACTTTCTTGTGTTCTAGTCGCAGTACTAGCACTATCAATATTAACAATTATTTCAGAAGATGAGGCTCTAGACCTTACCTCTGGTGATGTTCCTAGTGTGGTGTAGCGACGTTTTGACTTTGGTGTCTCCGCAGACTCGTCGGACTCTTCTGCTCCTTCAGAAATCGGGCTATAGTCTTCCTCTTCGTCTAGCCGTGACTCAACTTCATACTCACTTTCTTCGAACAGACTAGGGTTCCGTCTACCTTCTACTATCTTTCTTCTTTTTCTTGACCGAAATATCCTTCCACTCCTTTAGAAATCCTGCTTCTAGTTCAAATTTTGTACTTCCTGGAAACATATCAGCTCACCATTTCCCATTTGATTTATAGGTCGTCTATGACATATCCCTCCTCCTGGATTTGCGACTCAACTGCTCAACTGCAAAATTCCCTTCTCATAGATGAGCATCTTTATCCATGTATTTATAGACAACAAATACCTTCTCCGTGGTCCTCGGAAAAAAAAATTAGTTCTGCCTCACTGTATGAGGTTATCATCTCAACTGTGAACTCAGTAATATACCCTTGCAAAATAATTTCAATCCAAAAATTGACAGCTCTAGAGATGGGGTTGCTTACACTGGTTAACTCACGGATCAACTGAGCACTCCACTCGACCGCTTCTCTTCTCCGAAAGTTTGTAGGTCAAGTCATCAATCGTGACAACCACTCATGTAGCACAATAGGAAACTCTGTAAAGAAGATCTTGTGAATATTAGTGTATATGTACCAATCCAACCAATTTTCTGCACTCAACCGTGATCTTGCGCTCTCTACTTACGCAAATGTTAATGTATTAGACTCCATCCAATCCTCGATTTCCTTCTTTGTCGGGTGCCACAACATTTCCATCGACTCAAATGATTAAGGGTTTTGACAACTGAACCATTTGTTGGCCTACTTTTCCTCACTCTCGCAACCCAGGTTCAACAGACCCACGAAACCAACAAAACACCCAAAGACATCATCCCGACAGAGCAAGCTCAGTCAACAACACCTGCGAGGAAGGCGCAGTCTCACCTGAGATATCTTAATGTGTAATTGTCAGAACCATGTTTCTGTAGTCGGTGAGGGATTACAGTTCCTTGGCGCACGGCCAAGGCGCTCAATAGAGTCAAAAGGATGGAGTCTTTTACTAACTCGACAGTGGCGCAATGGTGCGACACAACCTTGTCCTTGACAACTTAACAACTGATGCAACTGTGCGACGCAGCTGAATCCTTACTAGTAAATGACACTGGAGCGACTGTATTACAACTTAACAGTATTTGAACATAAAATAATACACAATGCTTCAACAATGCTTTAGTCATTCATTCATTCCACTGCTTTTATCAATATTGCGATGTTCATTTAAGCAATAACCATACATAATGCAAGATAATCAAACATTCAACATTCATACGACATAGGAAATAACGTGGAAACCCATCCAGGTAAAAACCACAAAGGTGCTCTTCATCCGACATAAGAAATATATGGCACCTTTCAGTCTGTGACTTGACTGCAGACTGTTTGAGATTTGTCTTTTTAGCTCATACTCTTCTTCCTCTCATGCTCTCTGGTTTGATTATGCTGCTACTGATCCGCACACAGCCTGGATTGAATCTTCTACTCTACTATCTATACACTTAGCTACAGAATGACTATTACAAAATGGTCTACGCACACAACTGCAGATCCACGACTCAACAACCTACTATACTATCAAAATTCTATCTCGTTCCTTCAAGTCTTGCTAACTATTCTCTGAAATGACTGAACCAATTGAACCGAACCCTTATACAGAATGAGTTTCTCCTACTATATAGATTCTACAAGACCACGTAGGGTCGACTGAGTACAACTCATTTATTACAGTCATAAATAGCCACAAAAACATCTTTCATACAGTTATTACAGACCATACCTAGCCGCAAAAACGTCCTTCATTACATTTATCATAGGCCATGACTAGCCGCAAAATCCATCCTTCAGTCTTCCACAGACTCGAACACCTACGGTCTTCCTGACCTGTCACTTTCCAGCCTTTACTCTTCTACTTGCCAATATTCCACCGACTCTGGGTCCGCTTTTCCTTTGTCGCGCTATTCCTCGTCGCGGCTTTCTCTCTTTTGCGCTTCATTTCCTTCCTTTACCTCTTCCTTCTTGTCGCACGCTTGCTTTTCCTCTTGTGCTTCTATTTCTTCCTTGTGCTCTTTCCTGGCCCAACAAAAAGAATCTTCCTTTATTCTTAATTGCCATATCTAATACAAATTCCTAATTGTCTCAATCCATATAATTGATGTCTCCTAACTTTAGTCAATTTAACTGTGGTTGGTAGTCGGTACTCATCCAAATCATTTTGGACTTTCAATTAAATATTAACACTCCATTGATTTCTTCATATCATGCTGGTGATAGAGCATATCATGTTGTTCTAAGAAAACAAACCATGAGGTACATATTACACCATGAAGAACCTAATTCGTTTAAAGCTTCCTTCCATCATCAGCACATGCCTAGATGTGAACAAGTTGGTTTGATTGAAGGTAGGTGTTGGTATTGTTGAAGATAAGTGTTGAAATCTAGTCACGTCCATTGAACTAAATTCCACTATGTTTCCAATAGTGAAATATAAGTCAAACTTGAAGTTGTGCCCACTATAGTTTCTTGATATACATCCAAATAAACATGTTATAATGATCCCATGGCCCCATACTGATAGACGATTTAAATGACGTGTTTCACATTTAGCGAGACGAAAGACAGTCAATTCTAACACTTGTTATGTGATAGATATTTGCAATGATGCGAACATAAACAATGACATGATAAAGTATGTATTGTCACCATTTTCAATATATCCCAATAATTAGTAAAGGTGGTGCATCTAGGGAGCATAAACAACTATCATTGAGATCAACAAGAGTCATTAAGTCAAGCTAATCAAACCACATCAAGCCACCTCCTTCAAATTGAATATGAACATAAGAAAAAGGCAAAACATTAAATGTCCAAAACTAATGTTAACATTAGTCTAATTGTGATTTTTTTTTCTTTTCAAAATATAGCCCTTGTCCTATGTTTAAATAAAAAAAATCATCCCTTGCCTCGATATGAGGTCAAATAAGACCTTTAAATTTACTACTATTTAAAAAAAGGCATACAAGTACATGATCAATAGAGAAGAAGCTGTGTTCTCCCTAAAACATAGGTTATGTGAGAAAAAAAAGCATTGGTTTGTGTGTTGTTTAATAGAAAAACGACAACCCAGTTAATAAAGTCCCTGCTAGCCCGAAGGAAGGGAGTAATAAGGAAGGGTACTTGCATTGCTTAACATTTACCCCACCACTATTACCTATGTAATGAAGTGGTAAATAAGGGGCTATTATGGAGTAGTTCATGGAGGACTGGATCATTCTGTAGTGTATTATATCATGCATGATTTTAGGGGGCACAGGAAGGGTTGGTGAGCACCTTGTTCTTGCTACATATGAATAACAAAAACATCAAATGCATTTTTTCTCTATTAATAATAGAGAGGAAATCAATAATATGATTTTGATTATCATGATGGGTAGGTGAAGTATACAATCACTTAACAAATTCAACTATATAAACTAATTAAAATACTGACATCTCTTTTTTAACAATGACAAGTACGATGTGAATCTATAAACAAACAAATAAGGTTATAGCTTAACTTGCATCACCATAAGCATATTAAGATTATAGGATTTGATTTAAATAGCATAAACTTCTCTCTCTTCTCTCTCAAACATATATATGTGTGTGTTGTGGGTGTACAAAATGCATTAAGTTCTCATGTTCATGAGTTTTTAAGAATATAGTTTAATAAGCTATGCTAGAAAAAAACAAGATATTTCATAATTTCAATAAAAAAAATAAACATAACTTGGTTTCCATGTCTTCCAGATTGGTATTTGCATCATGGGTGTAATGCTTGGACTAACAATGGACNGTGGTCCACAAAGTTTACTAGGAAAGCAAGAAGCTCTTGGGAAATAAAAATACTCACTTTTACTTCATTAATTTTGCTTAAAAGAGCAATGTGAGTTTCCATAACTTCCTTGTCCTAGTCTCTAAGACCCATAATATGCTCGATGATTTCCAAATAAAGTCATTCTTCACTCTTAGCAACTTCTACTTGGAATCGACCTGCTCCCTCCATGCTAATGTCTACTCAATTACTTTGGTTAGGTTAAATTGCATGGCACTAATTATTGTTGGAGCAACGTTCAACACTCTTTTTAACCTCGTGCATGCCCCCCCAACATCGTTGGGAAACACACACACACACATTTCCAATGTCTCCCAAAGCATAGGAAAATCTGAGACCAAGTTCTTAGAGGGAGTTTACAAAGGTCAAGCTTGTTTCCTCTGAAAGAAAAATGAGAAATGAAGCAAGGAAATCGAAAACCAATCTTTCTAATTTTGAAGTTAAGAAAGGGATGTGTCACTCAATGCAAATTCCTAATGAAATCGTATGGAAAGTATGGAGAGCATGATGAATTAATTCCTTCCGGACCATTGTAATACATAAGACCTTCACATACACTACCATTAATAACTTGGTTGTAGTGAGAAGACACTCCATTTGATTTGGTCGTAATTAATTAGTAAATCACCCTCGTGTTGTCTTATTTAGCGAGCCAAATGTCTCATGTTGCCAGGGAAAGGAGCGCCTCCTTTCATACTTCCTCCCCTTCAATCTTTGTATTGGACATTTTATTGAGGTGTAGAGGGATATGTCCTTCCCCTCAATGCATACCTGGAGGTTTCCTTCATCTTCTAAAACTCCTTGGCTAATCATCCAATAAGCTTGGTGTATATTCTTTTAACCTTAAAAAATGGACTTTTTCAAATTCTTTAGGCAATAAGACTATTGTATGATATATACATACTAGTATTGAGGAAGAGAGAGCTCACCCATTTCAATGATCTTATGATCGTGATGGGGCCTCCAACAATAATTGCATCTCTTCATGCAATGTTTTTAAAAACCCGACTTCTTAGTACACTATTAATACTTCTACCTTATTGCTTGTATAAATTTTAGGTTTTAACTTCTTTGCTATCCAAAATCATTTCCACACTTACCACACAAAACCATTGCAAATTTCTCTTATGTAACTTTGGAAGTATATACATGTCTAGGGGAGTTGAATAATTCATTAAAGAAACGTATCAAAGATTCTAATACACAATCACAAAGGGAATCAATAATAGATGCACATATAATAAAACCACATGACGATATGATACGTTCGAAGAAGACATTAGAATCATGTTCGCTATCATGTAGAATTTGTCAATCACATATAATAATTGCGTAAGTATCATAATAGAATCCAACGTGAGATTAGGTACCTAGTCATATTTCTTTTGGTGATTGAGGGCATTAAACTTTCTATATTCTTACCTTACCCATGGGGTCAAGTGGGCATTGAAGGTTGGTTGATAAAACTATTGTGAAAACACGTAGCAATTGGATTAATTGGCGAAGGTATATATTCTTAATAGTGTTTTTAAAGTCAAGAAGAAATACCGTGGCCCATGGAAGTATCCCAACCCCTAGACTTCTCTAAGGTTGTTATTAAAATACCATGGGGGATGGAGAATAATTTTCTAACCATGTTGTTTCTAATTGATTTTTAGAACACTTGAGGTTGCCTTCCAACGTGAGAGAAAGAAAGTGTAATTATATATAATAATATATATCAAGTTACCGATAAATTAAATTTTGTTTTTTTGTGAGAAATTTAACTAGTAATATATGGGGTAGATAATAATTCCAAGTAGAAGAAAAAGTTCACAAAACATGAGGAGTTCACACTAAAGCTTTCTCGTGTTAATAAATTCTTTTAATGGTGTAATAAATATTTTATAAACTTTTCTATTATGTGTGATTAGCAATTATTTATAACAAGAGTTAAATAAAATTAAAATGATAATAATGCATAATTGTTTTTGCACTTTGAATTCACACATGTTAATGTATAGTTGGTTTTTGTACCATCAGTTTATTTGACCATTTTTTAATGAAGACTACTTAAAATATAATGAGTTAAATCTAACCTAAAATGTGTAAAGATTGATTGATTAACAACTTGTAATTTATAGTTTTAATAAGTGTAGTTTAAAATTTCCTCTTCTTTAGTTTAGAGTTTGTTTTTCATTTTCACATTGAGACAAACCACCATATTTTTTTGGAGTACTGTAATTATCGTATTTGTTCCTTAGAGCTTGAGACCAAGAACCACTTTGTTTTCAGGTGCTTTCCCTTTTATGAAAACATATGACAATTTTATCCTCTCTTTAGGGATTCACTTGGCTCTCTCCAAACTTATATGGCTTATAAAGATTAGAGATGCTTAACCCTCTTTCTTTAGGATAAATTCAACAATTCTCATCAAATTTCCAAACACAAGTCCCCTAATGAGGCAAGCAATAGGTTGATCACCTATTTCTCTCGACACTCTTGCATTTTTAGGAAGAGATCCATGGCTAACTTTGGAGTTCACATGGCAGGCCTTTGAGGTGGCGTAGGCCCAATAAGTCTCTTGATCTTGTGGTCATCCCATAATTATTTTCGATCTTGAGTATTAAAATTGCCTATGTAGGGAAACATGATATTCAGGGTAGCTTTATCTTCACGGGCTTCCTCTTTATTCTTCATCGAATTAGGTTGGCTCTTTTAAAATTCTTTATCTTTCTTCTTAGGGTTTATTTTCTTTCGTTTATGTATTTATTATGATGTGTCTTTTATATTCCTCTTGTCTTCTACCTATCTAATTAATGGAAATAATCCATTGGAAAAATAGTTTTGTTTCTTTGCTACATAGGTAGTTTTTTTTGTAAGTTAGGGTTTTTATATTAAACTTAAACATGAAATTACATTATAACCATTTTAGCCCCATGAGAAACCAAAACAAAGATAAAAATAGAGTTTATCAATTGCAATAAATAGAGTTTTGCGAGTTTAAAAGATACTATTATTAAAAATTAGGTAACCCTGAGAATAACTATGATAGCTATAAACCAAAAAGGAGTCATGAAGCAAGACCCTGGCTAGGTAGAAATATAATCATTAGACACATAAATGAAAGGCACCTTTGGCCTTGGGTTTGAGACATCAACTTCATAGTCCTTGTTGATGGTGGTCTTAATTTGGTAATTCATCTTGGTGTTGAGTTCATCCATTTGCAGTAAAATCTCATTTTGCTCATTGTTCAGTAAGATTTTCCCCAACAAAGATTTAGTGGTCTAATGGAGCGCTAATGTCTTGTGGTATTTTGTATCTCTGGTTCTAGCATTCTTTGAATCTAAACCCACCGTTTCATCTCAACGCGTATCTCCTCTAGCCTAGCATAATGTTGCTCTTGTTTCACCCTTGCCTCACCTTGAGCCAATTGAGTTCATATTTCTAGTGAAACTTCATGGTAATATGTTTCCTTGGCTTCCAGTGAGCCTTAGTTTGCACCTGACTGTTGTTACCCCGCCTTAACCTTCTGTTTCATCCTCTACTCAACATGGAAAATGTATTCACAAGGGCTACATAGGTAAGGATAAAATCAATGAAGTTAAAAAAATAAATTGAGTGACGACTCCTTCGCCCAAGTAGAATGGAGCCTATGTGCTTCAAAAATTCATAGAGAGGCACTTCTAGAGATAACTGTAGGAAGATTGGACCAGGCTGTGCGTGCAATAACCATTTATTGCTCCAACCTTCAAACTTGTTTTGGTTCATAATTGTCTCGCAAGCTTGCTCTTCATTATCGTACTAGAGATTGAACTTGTATGTAATTATCATCATTTACATTCTCTTAAACGCCGCCATCGCCTTCATGTCCAAGCTCAACCAATAAGGGGGAGGTTTTCCCACCGTCCCATCCCACATACCCTCATTTTGCCCCATGTGTGGGGTAGTCAAGATGTGGGCACCTCGTCGCATGGAGTTCATGCGGGGAGCATTCGTTGGGTTGCCTTCCCATCCCTACCACCCCATCCAAGTATGCTACATAAGTAATCTAATTACAAATTTTTTGATTTTTTTCTTGTGCCATCTTACAATACTGCTATACAACTTTTAGTCATATTGCAATTTTTCATTGTTGAAATTAGATTTTTGAATGCATAAATAAATTCAAGGCAATCACATATCCTATTATATGTTAAACCTATATCTTATTATTTGTTTGACTAAGTGATTAGAATATAACTCATGTTTGTTTTTTTTTCAGTCGAAAAAAAGACATTCCTTGGTATTCATTGAATCAAAGGAATTTTTTACATCATCGGGATATGCAGACTTACATACTGCACAGAACAACAATAGTGATATCAGTCCAAACATGGATAGCACACAGCAAATATAGACCCATCCTGACAAATAAAATATAATACACAATACAATGCAAAATACCCACAGTATATCATACTCAAAGCACTTTGAGTTCACTACAATAAGAACCCCCTCATATGAAGGCTACCATAAATACAGTCATCAATGTTCCTAAAGAAAATAACAGGAGCCCAGAAATCTGATCCAAGGAGGGGATGAGTCTCTAATAATCAGTAATAGCTGCTCAACAAAAACCTGAATATATCTCAATGAAACTAGTGAGATCAACTGTAATAGAATGAGCATATCCTAAAAGAGCTGAGATGAGCTTTCCCCAATAATCTCATTCCCAAAATATTCAGTGAGTAAGAGATGGCCCGCTGCCAAGTGCAATCCCTCCTTTGATAAGATGTCTGCCCTCCTGTTATGTTCCCTATAAACATGACTGAGATCCACCCACATGAAAGAGGACATGAGAATCCTAGTATTGAGGCACCAGGCCTCAAGATTCACCATATCCAGGGTAGATTCCTTTTTAGCCCAATTTATAATCACAGAGGAGTCGCCCAAGATATGTAGGTACGGTAGCCCAATATCCTTTACGACCCATAGTGATGCCCCCAAAGTGCTAAGAGCTCAGCTCTGGTGTTAGTACATCTGCCACATCCGAGCTTGAAGGTAAGTAGGTGAAGTTCATTCAGCCAGAGACATAATCTCGCACCCCCCAAATTTTTTGCAGCCGCACCATCAAAAAAGATCATAGGATACACCGAAGTGGGAGACTTCCCAATGTTCTTGCTTCTGTGCTTATGAATCAGAGGAGGCTTGAAGGTCAAATAATCATCATAAATGAAATGTAACAATCTGTTCAATGAGGGCTCCTGATCATCAAAACATAAACGGTTCCTAGCCTTCCATATATTCCATTTGATGAAAAAAGGCACATACAGTAAATGTCCCTTCCGAGAAAGCCAGCAAGTTAAATTTTCCTGAAAAGTATGGGCACTCCATTCCAGGTACACATTTAATATGCAGCTAAGGCCCCCAATAACCTCCTTCAGAAACCGACAACTGACAAAAAGATGTTCAACCAACTCTGCTTCCTCTTTGCAGAGACAACATCTATTAGGACCACACCATCCTTTCTTGCATAAAGTATCCCAAGTATTTTTTTTTTATAGCACGTGAGCCACACAAAACATTTGATCTTAAGGGGTAAGTTAAATGATCAAATCTTCAACATAATGTCATTTTCCAGCACAGTTGTGTGATTGGTGACAATTAAATCATAGGCTTTCCTAGCTGTTACCATACCCCTCTATTCATCATACATCCATAACAGTCTGTCCTCAGAATGACCAATCCTAATGCTCCCATGTGATAGTCCAGTAACATATGAGGACCACTGATCATCCCATACTCCCCCTAATAGCAGATCCGAGGCAGAGTACCATATAGTCCCATCTAAACCATAGCCATCTAGATTCTGTGCGTGTGCCAGATGAGTAATACCCAGGTCAGTGAGATAATCCCTAAGCCCCTCGAACAGGATATACTGTGAGTTGAGCCCAGCAATGGGATCAATGCCAACTCTGAATTTTAAACCGTTTCCCACCTTCCATCCCAGCTGACAAGTAATCCACTCAATGATCCTGATAAACCCATTCCAAAAATATGAAGTACCAACAATACGAAAGGACCGTCCACGAATCCATACATCAAGAGGTCTGTTCTTTAAGTATTTCTGGGTAATGATCCTGCACCAGGTCCCAGTTCCAGTTAGAAGATACCACAGACTCTTGAGTCGAAGAGAGATACCAAACCATTCCAGGTTCTTTATGTCACAGCCCCCAAATTCAAAAGGAAGAGCAAGAAGTTCCCAGTTGGCCAGATGGGAGAAATTGCGACCCGCAGAGGTTCCCCACAGAAAGTTATAAATGTGTTTGCGCAGTATATTAAGAATGGATTTGGGACATCGTGCTAATGCAAACCAATATACAGCCAAACCAGTAAGTACAACTTTGATGAGGACCACTCTTCCTCCAAGTGATAGATACCTGTAAGTCTAATTTTTAATCTTCCTTTCAAATAAATGGATAAGCCAGTTCCAATCAAAAGTATGGTATCCCAGCGGTTTAAGATTGAACCCCAGGTACTTAAACCCCACCGAGATAGGATCCATCTTAAAGGGAAAGAGTACAACAAGTTCCTCCCTGAACCTCGAGTCTACATTCTGGTAGAGAAAAGAAGACTTTATAGGGTTTACAGACATCCCAGATACCCCACAGAATAAATCTAGTGCTTCTTTATAGGCCCTCCATTCATCAATAGTGCCTGCCCCAATAAGAATAACATCATCTACAAAAAAACAGGTGTGATAAAGACAAGTTTGGCGAAAACTGATACCCCATGATCTTCCCTGAGTGCTGAGCATCCAAGATAATGCGATTGAGTCCCTCCATAACCAAGATAAATAAGAGGGGGGATAGGGGACAGCCTTGTCGCAGCCCTCTGGAGACAGTAAAGAAATCAAAGGGGGTCCCATTTACCAAAATAGCGAGACAGGAGCCCGTGATACATCCCATAATCCAATTTACACCCATAAGAGGAATACCAATCTGTATGAGCAGCAACCTGATGAAAGTCCAGTTTGCTCTGTCAAAAGCTTTTACAAGGTCCAATTTTAGAACCAAGGAATCAGAATTTTTAGTCTTGATGGAGTGCAAAAGTTCCTGGGTTATACCCACCAGTTCAGTGATCTGTCTATCCTTGAGAAAACCAAATTGATTTGTAGACAGAGAGCGGTTCAATGCGACTGTTCCTTGCTGCTCCGTTGGTTGAAATTGTAGTTTGGATAACCCATGTTTGTTTGATAGAAACATGTTAGAAAATGGAGTTATTATTTAAGAAATGTATCTTTGAAAATCTTTGACTTTCATTTAAAATAATACCAAATAATAACTTTTTTCAAAAAAACACTTTATTAGGCCGAAGGCCTTTTCTACTTCGAGGTCGGGTTTGAAAAACCCTATACCTTTAATGGTCGTCCATTGAACAAATAAAAACGTGACAAGTATGCTGCATTGGAGTTGGAAGGGTACACCTGAAAGGCATCCTGTACAAATTTACTGTTTAGTACGGTGTGGGAATCAAGGATTCATCCGAAAATGGGCTAAAGCGGTTTAAAGCGGATTAGGGCAAAATACCAAGAATCATGGGATATAGATTTATTATATTATATATTTCTTCTTCCTTAAACCCATACTTGCAATTATAGTTGTCATATTGTTGTGAACCAACTAGCAATAAGGGTGTTATTAATACATATTGTTGGGATATAGTTCGTTAATTTAGTTTTTGAAATATTAAATATATTTTTATTATTTATTTATTATTAATTTTAAAATATATATGTTTTTATAATTTATTTCAAAAAGCAATGGTAAATAAAAAATGTTTAAAAGTAATAATAATTGATAATGATAAAGATAATAAGTGTTTTTAATTATTTTTAATTGAAAAAAAGTCAAGATTTTAAAATTCAATATATATAATATTTTTTAATTTAAAGAAAAGTTTATTAAAATATAATGTTATTATTAATTTTTGCAATTAATTATAAAATTAGTTTCTATATTTTTATTAAAAAAATTTAAATATTAATATATATTTTTTAAATTATAATTATTTAAATATTTGAATTTAAATTATAAATTAAATTAAAATATTAAACTAAAACATAATTTAGGTTTTGGAAATATTAAACATATTTTTTTTATCATTCATTTACTTCACTTCTTATTTGAAAAAAAATACAGTTAATAATAAATAAGTTGAAAAATAATAATAATGAAAATAAGAATAATGTACCCACTATTTTTAATTGAAAGTAAATTTTATTTAAACAAATAAATTTTAAATTTTAATATACATAATATTTTCCAATTGAGAGTTAAACTTATTTGAACAAAATATTTAATATTAATTTTTACAATTTAACTATAAAACCAGTTCTTATATTTTTATCAAACTTTTTGTAACACCCCCTACGTTATTTCAATTCTTCTACAAGGAAGAATACAAAGGTGAATGTAAATGTCCACCTCTCCGGTGAGATGCTCAAGGTCCATAAAACACTATAAGTAATGCTATTTATTTTTCTAAGTTGTCAATAGCATTGGTAGACTTAGGAAATGGAAGGGCTTGAATGAATCCATTAAGGGAAGTTGAACAATGGCTCAAAAGCCAAGGATATCAATAACCGATGTCATCTTGGTGTTAAACTAAGTGATCCTTCACTATAAATAATTATCTTAATTTAGGCATGGGACATTGAGAAATTAACTCTAGAGCTCCCAAAAGAAAGAAGTTAAGGTTTCATTCTTTTTACTATAATCATCTTGGGTATTAAGTGAGAGAGATATTCCTACTTAAAGTTATCTTAATAGTTAATTTTATACAAAAGTGGGAAATATCTTAATAAATATATAAGAGACAAAAACAAAAATAGATAAATATTGTTTATTTTTAATGCTAAAAAAAGTTTAACTTTATATAAATATTGTTTCTAAACATATTTGAAGAGAAAGTGTTAGAATAAAATATTAAATTCTTCTTTATGAATAACAATATTGATATATTATCAAAACACACAGACACACATATATATAATTCTTCCACATATTAAAGAAAATATCAAGTAATTTAAATAAATGCACATGGATATATTCTAGAAAGTGTAATAATATTATTATTATACTTTACCTTATATTATGAATGTGTTATTCCATATATGAAGGTTATGTAACAAGTGGAATGTTTTTAGGAAACCAAACACTGTTAAGACCATTAAAATATTAGTTAAAGGCTTTAAAGAACGATTAAGTGTGGATCCCGAAGGAAAGATATTTGGCCATTATGAGGAGGAGATGGATCTTTTCAATTGACCTTGGGAAGGGAGATTTGTATACGAGTTTTAAAGGGAGCTTCCCAAGGATTGAAGAAATTGATCCATTCTTCAAAAATAATTTTGGTATATAAGGATTGTTCCATTTCTACTATGTATGATAAACAAAGTAACAATTGAAATAACTTCAACAAAGAGTGATTCAGGTAAATTCATGCTTTCAGTGCAGGTGTAAATTAATTTAATGGTCAAAACATGTGCATTCCTCCTCTAAAATACAAATTACATTTTGAAGTGAAAAGTAGGTAAGAATGGTCATAAATGCTCATTACAAAATAGAATAACACTTTAATATTAAAGAATTTTAAATCAAATACTCTACTTCTAGACTTCAAAATCAAATCAAATAGACCTACAATTTTAAGTAAGTCTACCATGTCTTATTTATAGTTTTTTTAGTTTTTAGAACGTGTTGAAGATAAAATTCTCTAATATTAACGTGTTATTCTATTTTGTAATGAGCATTTAGGACCATTCTTACATACTTCTATCTAGACTTCAAAATCAAATAAAAAAGACTTACAATTTTAAGTAAGTCTACCATGTATTATTTAGAATTTTTTTGGTCTTTAGAACATGTTGAGGATAATGTACATTTTCGATATGAATATACAAAATCAAATATAGTTACATTTTTAAAATAATTTTACCATGCAATATTTATAAAACATCCTAATGTATCGAAAAGTTTAATTTTTTTCAAAGCTAAAAAGACAACTTTATATTATAAAAAGTTGTATCATAGATAATTATAATTTTTCAAAAAGATTTCACCCTTCACTCTCAGCTAGACTAAAACATCCCAAGAAAACTAAAGACCCAAATGTCTTGAAAAAGAAGCTACCCTTAAAAGTCACAATTAATGACCATCATATCAAAAGACTACTCAAAACAGAAAAAGAAAAACACCATTTACATACAAAAAGAGTAGTCAAAACTCATATATTACTCAATGTGTATGAATGAGAAAAAAATCTATTACCAACTTCATTGTTATGAAGTAGCATAGATAACAACTTCATTTGCACATCACATGAATTACCATACAGTGTGAAGTGTGAACATGTTGAAATTTAACATTTATTTTTGTTTCTCTAACTTTTCAATATAAATATACAAGAACATTTATCTATTCATTTCTTTAGGTTTGGTTTATTTCTCTATATTCTTACAAACTAAGTGAACATTTTTTACAAATATTATTGTAAATATAAATTTACAATATTTATGACTTTAAGTATGATAATCATCTATATTCCAACATCAAGAAACATTGTAAAAACACTTCTAGGTTGGTTTGTAGTTTAGTTAGATATTGTTTTTCAATAGAGAAGTGTTTTTCTTAGATTGTTTGTCCGGTATGCACTTATTCTAGATGAGATATTGCCCTTCAATTTAATTTATATATATATTTTTTCTTTCCCCTTTTATTACACCGTTTGGAGCAATTTCTAGTTTATTCTATGTTTTGGACTTTTAATTACAGATTTCCAACCAAATTGACAATATATATATATATGGTAGGGCATCACTGGATCAGGTGTGTAAGGACGGTTAAACTCTGCGAATATATTTCCAAGCGAACAGGAGCGGCCAAGGACCTCAGATTTCGCAACAGCATCAGCAGCTTCAATTGAGTCCAGCCATTAAAGAAAGAAAAGAGATAAGGAGTTGTGGGTCCTTCGACAAAAAATTTAAAATAAAATTTTGAGACGATGGGGAAAGCCAGAGTGAAAAAAGGGAAAGGTTAACAAAAGTCATTGGTTTCATGGCAACAGAAGAAAACAAAAAGAATGGACTGGGAGGCATGGATGGAGGAGACCGGCTTGTTCTCGCTCGGCCCTCTACAGTCCGTAGTTGCCCCTCCGCGTTCCCCAGCACCGTCGGCCTACATGTCGGACGGGGACGGAGATCTGTCGCTGAGAAAGAAAATGATGCAGGCGCTGAGATACATAAAGGATTCCGAGTCCACCGGGCAGAACGTGCTCGTGCAGGTGTGGGTGCCCGTCAGACAGGGGGCTAAAAACATGCTCACTACTTATGGGCAGCCCTTTGTTCTGGCCTTTCCCAATTGTGGCCTCTTCCAGTACCGTACTGTGTCCTCGACTTTTCTCTTCTCCGCCGGGGAGGAGGGGGAGGATGAAGTTGAAGTTAGTGACGGGATTGGGCACTCCCACGCGCTTCTCGGCTTACCCGGGAGGGTTTTCCAGCGGAAATTGCCCGAATGGACGCCTAATGTGCAATACTATTCCATGAGTGAATACCCTCGCGTTACTCATGCTCAGCACTATAATGTTCGCGGGACCGTGGCTCTTCCGGTGTTTGAACCACGGGGCCAGTCTTGTGTCGGCGTGGTGGAGCTTATCATGACTGCGCAGAAGATCAACTATGCCCCCGAGGTCGACAAGGTTTGCAGAGCCCTCCAGGTATGTTATGTGGTATTCATGTTTGTATTTTCGTTATAGATGTCAGATTTGAAGGGCAGCTATTCTGCCAAAATTGGAGGGACAGACCAAAGCTAAAGCCAAAATGGAATCTTAGTTGCATTTTACAGAATAGTAGCATAATTTGAGTGGAGCAGGTTGTTTATAGATTTAAAAAACTTATCTTCCAAATTTTAGAAAATTTTTAAATATACATAAACCATTCAATATTTGTATGGAATTTGACTGAAATTTGAAATTTGAAGGGAAAAGTGTTTTGTCGTGGCCATTTTGCTTGTCAAATACAGTCTATATTTTATACTTCCTGTCACAGAAATAAACAGAAAAAACATTAAAATGTCTATATAGTCTCAAAGAAACAGAATTTCTTTGCCAAATTCCTACTTTTTCATTAAAAACAACTTCAAATATAAATCATAAAACATTTAAATCTAATAATATATTTATAAATTTATTTATAAAAATATGAAATAATTAAAATGCCAAAATTAAATTATAAAACAATAAAACCAATTTCTAATAATATATTCCAAAAAATATTATAATAACTAAAATCTAATATTACAAATAGTTACTAAACTTTATATTTATATTATAAAATAAACCTAATATAAAAACTAATCAAATATTTGATATTTAGAACTAAAATATAAAACAAAATATATATTATAATTTTTAAAGCTTTAAACTTTAAAAATATAACACTAAATCTAAGAAACCGGATTCGCTGTTACCCCCTTTCGTGTCCCATGGGGAACGAATCGGACACGATTCGTGTCCGACACGAAGGGGTC